>MJUT01055607.1:138103-149455 GCA_002080005.1 Gigantidas platifrons
AAAAAAAAAAAAAAAAAAATAGAGGGGTGCAAAAGCAGTTTTGTCTATTGGTTTATACATACAACCTTGTTTGTGAATAACTCTCAATAATTGTTTAAAGTATTCTGGTGTCTAGTTTTTCTGAATGGTGTTCTCGTCGACCACCCGGCACGAATCTGTTTTGAATTGTCATGGCGAAGTCTAGATTTTTTGTGTCTTTGTTTTACATACTGTTATTTTTACATACTGTTATTAAATATAACCGATACACTCAAGAACAATAGTTTTTATTTTTTTCTTATTCACTCTTCTTATAATAATTGCTTTTGTCAGACATCGTTGGTTAAAAAAACCCTTTTCGAACCTCCGTCGTACGCCTAAATCGTCGTGTAAAATATTATATCCGATGTTAAATGAAAGGTATTTTTCTATTGGTTGTCGTTATGTCACGTGATGTCAACATTGCGAGAAATGGGTGCAGGAATATCATGCTGAAAGTTATAGAAGGCATGAATTTAAATGGGAATTTATATCTACATTAAAATCATAAATGGGTAAGAGAATAAAACAAGTTTAATTTTTTAAAATTATTATTTAATGACAACCAGTAGCAAACGGAAACTTCAACACAATGTTTAAACAAAATATGCATGATTCAGGACATTTATAAATTAAAATTTAAAGACCGTCAGGTGTGATATTATATAAATCCTGACAACGTCGATTTAAATCCTACTATGATTATTAGAGTTATTTAAATGTCTTATAATTTGTCAATTGAAGTGAAAGTTATAATTATATGACATGATAACGATTATTCAAACATCAAACTCGGAATAGAATTCAGACAAGGTTACCTGAACTAGTAAGCTTTACAAGTGTCAATTAAAACTTAATCATGATTGAAATGTACATGAATTAATGTACACTTTAGGTTTAATTGAGACTTACATTTAGTACAGTAGTGGAGCAGAACTTTAAAAATATTTCCTACCCCATGGGTTCCACATTTTATTTCATTTGTATAGTTTAGTCCAATTATTGAAAACAAGGATTTGTATAGTAGAAAGGATATAAATCTCGTATTTTCTTGCTTTATCTCGTGTTATGCTACAACAGAGCAAAAATTAATTCATACATTTTGAAATGCCTTGAAAATCAGCCAATTACACCAAAGTTCGTGCTTAATGCATCATCTATACTACAATATTTCAGTTATATTGTGGCAGTCAGTTTATTGGTGGAGGAAACCAGAGAAGACCACCGACCTGCCGCAAGTCACTGATAAACTTTATCACATAATGTATCGAGAACACCTTGCCTGAGCATCTCGAACTGACAACGTTAGTTGTTATAGGTCCATGGCATAGGTAGTTATTACATCTCTTGATGACATAATAGAACTTGAAAATAGCTTCATACATGTTGCATTCAAGCCATATACTGTTCTCTCTACAATTATTGTAAACCTATATATTTTTTATGTTTTCAGAGAAAGTCTTTGCTGCTGTTTGTGAGGAGAATATAATAGTATGACAAAAATGTATTAGTGGCCTATCTATATAAGGTGTTAAAATGACAGATAGGTCAAAATCCTTGATCTTTAGATTGAATGACCATGGACAAGGACCAGAAATTATTCGCCAGATGTTTCTAGAACGAGGCTGGATTGAATTTGATGATGATGACCAAGACGATGAAGATTGGAATCTCTGGTGGAGAACGTCACGATTTAGAAACTGCGACTATGAAACACTACAACCATGGCAACGATTAAACCATTACCCCAAGTCTACAGGAGTTACCAAGAAGGACTGCTTAGCACGAAATTTGAAAAGAATGAAAGGCGTTCACGGTACAGGCGTATACAATTTTAGTCCTATAGCATTCAACTTGCCAAATGATTATACAAGATATGTTGCAGAATATGGCAGACTTAAGCAACAGCATAATGAATCAAAGTCGTTAATATGGATATGTAAACCAGCTGATATGTCCAGAGGTCGAGGGATCTTTATTTTCCGAGATATTTCAGAACTTCAGTATGATTGTAACGCAGTTGTACAACGATATATTGCAAACCCAATGCTAATCGGTGGATACAAATTTGATCTTCGTATTTATGTTGCCGTACCCTCTTTTCATCCATTGACTATATATTTATATGAGGAAGGAATTGTAAGATTCAGTACGGAAAAGTATGACATCAATACCATATCTAATATATTTGCTCATCTGACAAACACATCGATAAACAAACACAGCCCGTCATACACAACAGACAAAGAGTACATTGGTCCTGGCTGTAAATGGACACTTACTCAGTTACGTCATTTTTTTCATCAAAACCATATCAACGATAACATTCTATGGATAAGAATTCTAAATATTGTTATTTTGACTGTTCTTATCCAAGCTCCACAAGTGCCAAAATGTTCTAACTGTTTTGAACTGTATGGGTTTGACATATTGATAGATGAAAATTTAAAACCTTGGCTGTTAGAGGTTAACTTTAGCCCCTCTCTTGGTGCCGATTGCCAGGTTGACATGCTTGTTAAAAAACCACTTCTTCATGACATTATTCAACTAATGAATTTCAAAGATGTTGATGTACTCCGAGGAGCTGATAAAATGAAACGTCAAAACAGCAGGACCAAAGCCAGCGATACAGTTGATAGATATAGTGCAGTTAGTCGATTAAGTCACAGAAGCAGTATTCAGCGTGGTACATCATTTCACAAAAATTTGAGTAGCTTAAGTAAGCAGTCAACCGTCAAAGAAAGAGAATCTGCATCGTACATTGAACATGACACTGATGAAATAAGAATCAAACCAAATGCAAATGAGTGTTTGGGACTTCCACTAGCAAACACCAAAGATGACAGTAGACCAAATTCCGGTAGTTCAGGTATTTCAAGTTCACATAGTCAGCAAGACCTACGAAAAATCGATGATGAGAATAACACATCAAAGTATACAAAAAACATTATGAAACGTTCAAAAAGTGCCGATACAAGATTGAATGCTATAGATGGATCCGGTGGACCTCAAGAAAAGGTCAAATTTTACATAGGTCAAAATAAATATGATGACAACAATAATCTGCCGGTCAACAATAAGATATCTCGCAGTGCAGTCACACGATCATCGTCAAACTCCGTTTATCCTAGGATTGAACGACAGACAACATCATCTTCTGTTGGTAGAACTGATGGTTCATATTCACAAAGACTTGATAAAGTTTCGATCAAAAGTTCTGCCACATCGGATAGTGCAATTTCAAGTTTTTCTGGCTCGAGTGAAAATTCTGACTTGATATCACTACCTGTGGAAGGTAGAAAGAGATCACCGTCACGACTGCTGTCTAACAGAGAAAATGTGAACAATAAAGAAGTCAAAACATCCAATAGTGCAACAGATATTGTGATCAAAGAATCTAGTCAAACCATTAAAATTAAGTCATTACGACCACATGGAAATTCATCTACTTTCCGAAAAATATCTGGAATGGGTGTGAGCAGTAGTTCTTCGTTGACTAATTTATCGACCAAGAGTAGAAATAGTAGAGTGCAATCTTCATTATCTAATTTAACAGATACAACAAGCTTTAATAAGTTTCAAACAAATACACCTGTTCCAAAGATAAGCATTACACCAAGAGCTGGCAATATCTCTCGTAATAATAATAATTCCAGAAGTACTGTTAGCAAATTAAATGTTAACAACAATTGTAGATTTTCCTCACAGTCAAATTCAAATAACGTTACAGGTCAAAGATCACAATTGTTTGTGTCAAATTCACCATCACAATCTCAAACGCGATCTTCGATGCAAAGCAATGGTCGTGAAACGCAGTTAGCTAATCGGAATACAAATTCCTTTCAAAACAACAATCGAGAAGCACAATTGGGTCATCGTCATTCAAGTACTTTCCAAGGCAATGGTCGTGAAACCCAAATGGGTCAGCGCAATGTACCTAATTCTCGTATAAGCGTAACAAGAGATTCTTATGGTACTAAAAATCCTAACAGAGGACGGACAAAAGGTCCAGCACCAGTGGTAGGTGATTTCTTTCTTGGATTTCCGTTCAGTGAAATTTCTTTGAAGGCAGCTAATACGACTCTTGATCCACATGTGATAGTTAAAGAAACTCAAAGAATGCTGAAAGAAGCTTTAGTAAAAGTAGATAAAATATCAGGGGAAAGAAAAGTCTGTGGCCACCTGCCTTTAGGTGCACCGGAGTGGGAGAGGAGACTATGGGGTCCTGTCAAGCCTGTTGAAGAGAAAACTGAACAATAAATAAAGGTTAGTACCGGTATACAACATGTAATTTTCCAAAAAATGCTTTGTCCAATACTCTGAAAAGTTTTGATGAAAAATCTGAACAGTATATGTATTTCACATTTTGCTGAAATCAGACTTTAAAGGTACATGTTTGATGAAAAGTTTTGATGAAAAATCTGAACAGTATATGTCTTTCACATTTTGCTGAAATCAGACTTTAAAGGTACATGTTTGATCATTATATAAATCAAATGTACATGTTCAATGAGAAATTAATTGATCAGAATGTAAGTACATTGTACATACGTAGTTATACTAGGGAGTGTTTAGATTCCATTTAACTGGTACACACCTATCACATTATTGTTTAGATTCCATTAACTGGTTACACACCTATATATAGCTATCACATTATTGTTTAGATTCCAATAACTGGTTACACACCTATCACATTATTGTTTAGATTCCATCAACTGGTTACACACCTATCACATTATTGTTTAGATTCCATTAACTGGTTACACACCTATCACATTATTGTTTAGATTCCATTAACTGGTTACACACTAGATACGATAATGTAACCCTCATTCCGCTTGTGCTCCATTTAGGGTTACGAAGCGGTCCCATTCAACCTATGGGAGCAGCGCCCGGAGTGATTCACACCGGACGGTTTTTTGTCCTAATTCCGTTGTAAGTGGTAGGAAAAATTAACGGGATTGAAAGATAAATATATTTAGGTAAACCTTGAGGTGTTAAATAAATGCTGCATCAATCCATGGTAGACTTATATCCATCTGAAAATTTGAATGCATGAAATCTTCTTTCTGTCCGACATTTTGTTTACAAGTTGCTATTTCACGTGCATGCACTTGCCTCGTTTTGGAGATATCTTTATTTGGATCGATTCGTAGTAAACGTTTTCCATATTTGGCATTGAGATCCATATATGGATAGGCTCCGCCCATCACGAGAGTCTACGTAAGGTGTTATGGCGGACAAGTAACAATTTTCAAATACGAAACCGGTCTTGAAGATAGAAACAGGTATTGTAACACTTATTTCATATCACCATTACTTAGAAATTGTTGGGAATAAAAAGTTATGACCAGATATGCAAAAAGAAAGTTGAAATATTCCCGGAACGAAATTTTTAATTTGCTCCCATACGTTAAATGAGATTGATTCGTAACCCTAAATGGAGCACAAGCGGAATGAGGGTTACATTATCGTATCTAGTTACACACCTATCACATTATTGTTTAGATTCCATTAACTGGTTACACACCTATCACATTATTGTTTAGATTCCATTAACTGGTTACACACCTATCACATTATTGTTTAGATTCCATTAACTGGTTACACACCTATCACATTATTGTTTAGATTCCATTAACTGGTTACACACCTATCACATTATTGTTTAGACTCCATTAACTGGTTACACACCTATCACATTATTGTTTAGATTCCATTAACTGGTTACACACCTATCACATTATTGTTTAGATTCCATCAACTGGTTACACACCTACATGTATCACATTATTGTTTAGATTCCATTAACTAGTTACACACCTACATGTATCACATTATTGTTTAGATTCCATTAACTGGTTACACACCTATCACATTATTGTTTAGATTCCATTAACTGGTTACACACCTATCACATCATTGTTTAGATTCCATTAAACACGACATATTTTTTTTTGGCCTATATGTAGTACTGCTTATTATTACATAATAAAAAAACATGTATAAAAAGGTTCTTAGATGCTACAAACTTGATTGAACCCATTCTATATCTTGGGATGGATGATTTCATGAAATTTAAATACCAGTATTTTGCTTGATTAAAGAATCCGAGATCTGGTTTAATACAAGTACATTTTGTTTAATACTCATTTACTTTGTTTTTGTGCATGGTGCACACCATTAATAATATCAATGATATTACATTTTATACATTTTGCATTTATTACGGTCCATTTTGTGTTGTATAGTACAAAAAAATGTGTGATAATTTGTGTATAGACATAAATGATAAATAACCTGAAAGTAAGTGACACCAAAATATTGTGATGTGAGATACATGACCATGAATCTCATAGCGCTTGGTATCTCACTTCAAATATGCCTGTCACACATGTATGTAAAATCATGTTAGACTTGTCTAAGCCGAACCTCCTTGGGACCAGCTTTTGTGCCTGAAATAGACAGGTGTTCCATATAATTATATAGTATACAGGTTAAATTAACAACGCTTTGTTTGGGACTTTATTTAAATTTTGGTTGATACAGGATTCGGGTTTATTCAGAGTTTGATTTAGACAGATTACTCTGTATTTGTTTCTTTAACTACCTTATAATCATACTAATATTTCATGTTTTTTTAACTACCTTATTAATCATGCTAATATTTCATGTTTCTTTAACTACCTTATAATCATGCTAATATTTCATGTTTCTTTAACTATCTTATAATCATGCTAATATTTCATGTTTTTTTTAACTACCTTATACATACATGTGAACCTTCCGGCGGGAGCATTATTCTCCCGATTTTGAGGGTCCCTTCCGTCTCTCCCGTCAACTTTCAAAATCTTCCGCCCGTGAAAAAAATCAAGTACAAAAAAAACTTGCCCTACAATGCCAGTACATTTTGCGATCAATATTTTTGGAAATTCCCCATTTGGAACCCCCACGCTGACGAAAAACACCGAGATAGGAATGATATCCGATTATTGATCTGTTTGACACCTTTACAGGTAAACCGTGACATGATGGTGATTAATTATTATTAAGGTGTTGATGATTATACAACAATTATCCACTGATTGACAGTTAATTGTGGCACACGCTTAGATGATTAGAAGTGGGATAGCGGCAATTAAAAATAGTTGTAAAGTGACAAAATAAACGTTGTGCAGACACAAGTCGATCAACCTTTGATGCTGAGAAAACTTCTTATTTCGATCAAACAAGCAATGAATTCATCTCGGTTTGAGTTGGTATGGCTTGTTTGGGACCAAAGCTGATCAAAGTATTTGTGACTTTCACTTGCTGTGATTATATCTGTGACTTTTTAAGGGTAAATTCTGTGACTTCATGCAAGGATTGATATAGTAGAAATCCTTGCTACATGTGATGAATAGTGACTTTTTAATTTTAGTGATCTATGACTTTATTGTTCAGAACATTCTGCCTTCATTGTTATTGCTTTGTTATAACCTTATGATTATGAATAAATTATAAATAAAGTTTTTATCCTTCATTCATCATATGAAACACTACTTAAGACAGAAATGTAAACAATACATATTGAAGTGGGATGCAGTTGGTTCAATACTGAAACAAACAAAAGGAAAACATCAATAAACAATAAAAACACGCATCAAATACCAAATACGTCGATAAGAAATCTCCAGTTATGAGACCAAATCTCCAGCAAAAAATTTGCAAATCTCCAGTTGTAGCATAGCAACTCTATCACATGTATGCTTATAATCATGCTAATATTTCATGTTTCTTTAACTTAAGAAATAATTCATGGTAGCCAGAATTTATATTATTTTTACCACGGGTAGGCACTTTATGCTAATTAAATTCCCCCTTGCTAATGCTCGGGGTAAAATATAGGCATAAAGTGCCTACCCGTGGTAAAAATAATATAAATTAGGGCTACCATGAATTATTTCGATTCTAATATGTTAAAAATGGTAAAATATCGTTATAAATTGTCGATGACGTCTTAAATTACAATGGGTGTAGGTATATATTAATTTTACCACGGGTTTGGACTCAAAGCGTTTGAAGGACGTCATATTAGAATACCTTATAATCATGCTAATGTATCATGTTTCTTTAACTACCTAATCATGCTAATATTTCATGTTTCTTTAACTACCTTATATAATCATGCTAATATTTCATGTTTCTTTAACTACCTTATAATCATACTAATATTTCATGTTTCTTTAACTATCTTATAATCATGCTAATATTTCATGTTTCTTTAACTACCTTATAATCATGCTAATATTTCATGTTTCTTTAACTACCGTATTTAGGGTTCTATAATGCGCATTGGTGCATAATGCGCACCCCCTCTTGGCCTTGAAAATCTCCAGAAAAAAACTTGTTCGTGTCTATAATGTGCATGGACTTTTGAAAAAAATCGTGGTCGGAAATGTAAGAATTAAATGTCAATCGTATATATTTTTGATAGCTTTGAGCTTGTCTCTTCTTCTGAGTGAATATTAGAACTATTTATATTCTTTAAACTTGAATAATATTGAAAAATATTTATTGTTTTAAGTTTTAATATGTCGTTTTCCTACAATTTTTTTGTGTCCGGATGTTTAGTAGTGGATACGAAATGTAGCACAACATCGGTAAATACATGTTTAAATTCCGAATCTTACCGAAATTAAATAATAATTAATTCCGCGGTAATAATAATTAAAGATCAAATAAAAGCAATCAATAATTATCACTTATTAGATTAGATTGTTAAACATTGCAACGCTTGTAGTGAGTACATGTAGTTGCAAATATTTTTGTTACATACATCAAAGAGCGCCGACAATCAGATTTTTTTTTCATCTTTTAAAATTGACCCTACTAATTAACGATCATCAATAAACTACAAACAATGCCTTGTGATTTAAAGTGGGAACAGCATCCAAGCCATGGGTGAATTGTTTTTTTTAAATATTATCATGAAAGAAAATATAATTATGATATGATTAAAATTGACAAATCCATTTTATTGTTTCTTTTCTTTTTATTTCAATCTTTAATTACTTATATAAACATAGCCTGACAGTCTATACTGTGGATAATGGATTATGACACTTATACACACACTGATTCTATTCTTATCGGCAACACAGTATTGATTATTTTACGCATGGTCGGTCACACTATCTTGTCACGTAATACATACAATTGGTGTATTGATTTTATTCTCGAACAAAGGTAAACCTTTACAAAAACGATTTCACAAGACAGTTGTAATTCATCACTAATAAATACATTATTAGGCTCATTTTATTTAATTTATTATTTTTGTGGGATAGTGTCAAATATAAAAATACGAAACGGACGACTTTAAAAAAAAATGGCCGACATGTAATTTTCCAGTCTGAAAAAGAGTGAAACACATTGTTCTTGTCTATAATGCGCATCCCTCCTACAAAATAAATAATCTGGGTAAAATCCTGCGCATTATACACCAGTAAATACGGTACCTTATAATCATGCTAATATTTCATGTTTCTTTAACTATCTTATAATCATGCTAATATTTCTTGTTTCTTTAACTACTTTATAATCATGCTAATATTTCATGTTTCTTTAAGTTTAACTACCTTATAATCATGCTAATATTTCATGTTTCTTTACAACATCAATACTTAATCAACCAAGCAAATTATATCAATAGTTTTTAATAACGTCTGAAAATAATCAAAATTATTACATTAACAATGCATTATTATGCTATTTTTTTGGCGGATTCCACAGAGTGCAAATCTAGGTTATCGAGTATGATGAACATGGTGAAACAGAATAATGTTTCCTATTAGTATTACATGTATTTTGTGTAATCAACTCCTCCAACAGTTTCAACCGGAACTACTTGCAACTATACAGCATGTTTGTACAAAGGATGGTGATGCATGTTGAAGTTGTGTACATGTACAATGTACCTCACATAACTAGAGGCATTGAAGAATTTATTTTAAGTTTTTCCATATATTTCAACACCATTGATGAGATTGTAACATGGGATTACCAACACAATTTATTATTCATACATATTAAATTACGAAAATGAGCAAAATAAAATGTTTCTTATTTTATTTTCATTGTCAACCTGAATTATTAAATGATATATGTTTGGTACCAAGATGGCCATATTTATAGTTATCAACTAATATTTTTCAATTTCATCTTAAAATTTACAGCATGTGGACAAAAGTGATTCCGTTTCCGCCATCTTCCCTATATATTTCATATAAAGCCACTTATTTTAATAACATTCTCATGAAGTCATTCCTTAGTTGATTTTCATGAAATTTTCACCTTTAAAAACAGAATTAATTAGAGTTTATCTGAATATCTTCATGTAATTTTTTTGAACTTTTATTTGCAAGCATTTATGATTTAAACACAATGTAAATTCTTGACGTCACAATTTTATATGATTATATAGTAAGATTTGGTGAAAAAATTAAGCTTTGTTTTTAAATCAATTCTTAAGAGAAAGTAGAAATGAAATTATTGGCAAATTATACAAGAAGAAACTATATTTACTTCTGCATTTAATGCTGAAAATTTAATGAAAATCAGATAAGGAATGACTTCATTAGAATGTTATGAAAATAAATGGTTTTATATGAAATATATAGCTTTATAGGGAAGATGGCAGAAACCGAATCACTTTTGTCCACATACTGTAGATGAATACATACACATGTGTGCACATTTGTAACACTGGACACTGATTGTTGTCATACAACTAGAGTTCACATGTACTTAAAATGTTGACTGAGTCAGGTTATAATTTATTGTTTTTATTCTCTTTATTCACTAGTGCTGTTAGCACCATCTTTGGCAATATTTCAGCCATATTGTGACGTGATTTTTAATTAAATATCTTAAAATTAAATAAGGAAATTAATATGTAGACATTATACATATGTAAAACTGTAAGTATAATGTCAACAGTGAAAAGCTCTGTAGATTAAATAAAAAAGATAAAATGATATTAGAAACTAAATGAATAGAAATATAACACAGGTCTATATTTTAATTAGTCAAATTGATTTCTTTTTGGAAACATTAGAAAAATTGCATATCCTCTGAGATGTTGTTGTGAAAAAGATGATTTAAAGAGTTGACAGTATAGAATATTTGTTGGGTATATCACACACAGTAGATAATTTAAAGAGTTGACAGTATAGAATATTTGTTGGGTATATCACACACAGTAGATCATTTAAAGAGTTGACAGTATAGAATATTTGTTGGGTATATCACACACAGTAGATCATTTAAAGAGTTGACAGTATAGAATAT
>MJUT01055607.1:149606-174191 GCA_002080005.1 Gigantidas platifrons
ATTTAAAGAGTTGACAGTATAGAATATTTGTTGGGTATATCACACACAGTAGATGATTTAAAGAGTTGACAGTATAGAATATTTGTTGGGTATATCACACACAGTAGATCATTTAAAGAGTTGACAGTATAGAATATTTGTTGGGTATATCACACACAGTAGATCATTTAAAGAGTTGACAGTATAGAATATTTGTTGGGTATATCACACACAGTAAACTAAAACATGTTTTATAGTATAAATATAAAGAAGGTTGTAATAAAAGACAAAAAAAAGAAGTTTTCCCTAATTAAACATTGTGCATAAATGGTTGCATTCCTTTTGTGGGTATAAAATCTTACAAATGCTATATTTTCGATACCATTCAAGTTTACAAATCACTCCATCAATAATGTCGGGTTAATCTAGGGTGTCATTAACTAATTGACAATTTGGACATATATCAATGAGTTTAAATGATCTTGTTATATCCATGTGGTCTGCTGATGTGTATCTTAACCTCTAGTTTTTAAACTTTTAATAGAATATAAGGTTATATATTAGTAGTTTGATCTGCAGGAGTTCTATATGCAACACATATTCTTATATATTTATGGAATGTTTATTCATAATTTTTAGAAGTGGATTGAGCTGCCGACCATTTAACTGGTACCTTCTTATATTATGGTTGAATATATTGGCTTGAAATTCCGAAAATTGAACTGCCACGATATAACTGAAATATTGTTGAAACCGTTTAAAGTGCTGTTTAACACCATAAACCAACCGAATATTGAAAAAAAAAATAACCATTAACTGAACAAGACTGTAATTCATGAGTGATTTATTTTTGATACCCAGAATGCAATTGTAGTTTATTACAAACATATTACACTTTACCCCCTCCCCCTTTTTTTAAGCAATAATTTTGCCATTTTCATAAAGGAAAGGGTTAAATCTACTGCTAAAAATTTGATAAAATTTAAATTTAAAAATCTTCAACTTAGTAAAGAGAAATCTCTACCTTTCATGTTTTGCAGATTTTCATTTGCTATATATATCACAGATGTGTACAGGGCCAAATTTGCAAATGTATGCAGGGCAGCCATGTTTTGTAATCTTTGTCATTGTTACAATTATAGGTTAATATGATCTATACACTTCATATAAAACACATTAAATGTATAGAATTAGCATGTAATACCATCAAATTCTTAATACTCCTTTAAATAGCTTAATTTAAATAATTGTACCAATAATATTGACCTGGTATACTAGCATATTTTATCTTAAAAGGAATTATCCTTAAATAAGGTCATTTCTGAAAGCTTAACCAAAAATAAAATGTAAAATGCATTTAATATTTTTACCATGATAAATTCCCTTCACAATACCATTAGATATGGGGATATTTCAAGATTTATTTTAAATATTTCGAGATGCATGATTGCATGTAGAGATATTATTTTTTATTTTCAAATTAATTGAACTACTCGGTCAACTTAATTGTCACATGAGAAGTGGTTGCCCCCCCCCCCAAGAGTAAAATAACACAGAATATAACAACCATATTGCTATGTTGTCTCTAGAGAGAACAAATGAACCAGTTTAACCCCACCACTTTTATTTCCCTATCCCAAGCTGGTTCTTGAGATTTTCATTGGCATCTTTCATTGTTATTTCTGTGTTTGTAAGTGTGAGGTATTGGTTGTGTTATTGTGATGTACTAGTATGTTATACTGTTTGCCATTACATGACTACATACTTTTTTTTTATTTCCTGTTGAAGGCCATGCTTAAAAAATAGTTACCGTAGTTTGCTGTTTCTAAACACAATGGCACAATGAGTTAGGTAGTTGGATTTCTTAACAACTCATACAAGCCAATCACCAATACGGTGTGAGTTCGTGCCCGGCTTTGTAAATTACAAAAAAGGGTGCACTCGACTTGCAACTGCAAGTGATAAAGTTTACCAGTTGCTTTACCAGTTGTTCTCTCCGGGTACTCCGGCTTCTTCCATCACTAAAACTGGTCGCCAAGATATAGCTGAAATATTGCTGAAAGTGGCATTAAACACAATAAATCAAATCATTAAATCAATCTAAACACACAATATGAGAAGTAGGTATCAATATACATTTAGGTACAATTTTTCTAATGTAAAGATTCCAAAAAGACATATATATTTATGCCTATTGGGTGTATTTATTTTAGGTAAAATATTATTAAAACAGTAAATATTTTTTTTTTGGGATAGGTCTGACATTGATGGTAAGTCTAGAAACAGCAAACCATAATTTTATAGGGATAGCCTAATTGCAATGAACACACTTATTAAGTGGAAAAATTTGTTCCTCGTCTCCGATTTTTCCTATATATTTCATGTAAAACCCCCTTTTTTTTTCTAAAGCAAAAGTAGACAGATAATAATTTGACAAATTTTGCTGAAATTTTCGCTCACAAATGCAAATTGATTTGAATTGTTTCTTGATGATATTCATACAATTTTGTGATTAATAGTTTTAAACATTTAGGAATTTAAAACACAATCTTGAAATCTTGAAGTTAAAAAAAATACTACATTCATTTGCTAATAAGTATAAATGACTATACATGTAGTTGAAATCTTAAGTAAGATTTGTGTTTAACACATGAATTTATGAAAACCTTAAATCTGAAAATTATTTGAAGATCATTAAGAAAGCCTCCAAACCATTTGTGTTTTTCTGTCAAAATTCCAACACAATTTTTCAAGAAGTAACTTCAGTATAATTGTTTGAAAAATTGTAGTTTTATAATACAAAATATATAGGGATAAATGATGTCCACTTTTCTGTACATGTCTCATGACTTTATCAACATATTTAGAGTAGAACAATCTCTTTCAATGCATTATACATTTCTGTATAGTGTATAATTTATATGCCCCAATTCATATTGAAACAATATATACAATGTTCTATTGCATATAAAGTGTTTGTCATTTCATAAACTGAGTACAATATTTTCTTTTAAAGTGATATTTTGTCCTGGTTAAATGACACACATACTAAAATAAGATCATGATATTATATTACATATATGTAGCTTATTCTGTTTAAAGTTAACAAATTTCTTTTTCACATGTAAAGCACTAAATTGAAATATCTTTTTACAAATAATAATCTTATTAGATTTACAGTACATGATTTGAATGTACCGAAAAACTACAATAGACAAATCTTTACAGAATTCACAGAACAATCAACACTATATATGTGTAAAAAAACGGTATGTGCATAGAAGTCCCTTTGTACCAGTTAAAGCTTCAAAATAAATCTACTTAATTTTAAATAATTGAATATTGATAAGTATTTAAAATAGGACACAAACTGGTACAATGTCAAATATTATTTCCATTTTTTTATACCAAGAATATAATAAAAAACAAATTTATAATTATAAAGCTTATTGTTGTGCAAACTGTATTAGAATATAAAGCATGATCATAAAGTTCCAAAAATAAAAGACAATTGTGCATATATTCCAGTTTTACAAGATCTTGAATTTGTTATTATTTATTTTAGTCAGAAAGGATTTGTTTTTTAATTTTCAAAATACAAAAAAATGTACTGTCAAAAATTAGTTGTTTATAGCCATTCATCAAATATGATTGCTATTAATAAGATATGAAACAATCTTTCTAAATTTAAACTAACTTTTGTAACTATGATGATGGAAAATTGAAAAAAGAGAAAGTAGCACTTAAAAATGAAAAGCAAAAAAATTAAAATCACACCAGCAGCACAATTCTAAAATCTAATAAGAAAAGTGTTGAAACAGAGGTTAAATTGATACCCCCAAAACACATACATAGATACTTGACAGCAGACAGACTAATTGATACCCCCAAAACACATACATGGATACTTGACAGCAGGCAGACTAATTGATACCCCCAAAACATACACATGGATACTTGACAGCAGAAAGACTAATTGATACCTCAAAACACATACATGAATACTTGACAGGAGGCAGACTAATTGATACCCCCAAAACACATACATAGATACTTGACAGCAGACAGACTAATTGATACCCCCAAAACACATACATAGATACTTGACAGCAGACAGACTAATTGATACCCCCAAAACACATACCTAGATACTTGACAGCAGACAGACTAATTGATACCCCCAAAACACATACATAGATACTTGACAGCAGACAGACTAATTGATACCCACAAAACACATACATAGATACTTGACAGCAGACAGACTAATTGATACCCCCAAAACACATACATAGATACTTGACAGCAGACAGACTAATTGATACCCACAAAACACATACATGGATACTTGACAGCAGATAGACTAATTGATACCCCCAAAACACATACATAGATACTTGACAGCAGACAGACTAATTGATACCCCAAAACACATACATAGATACTTGACAGCAGGCAGACTAATTGATACCCCCAAAACACATACATGGATACTTGACAGCAGACAGACTAATTGATACCCCCAAAACACATACATAGTATAGATACTTGACAGCAGACAGACTAATTGATACCCCCAAAACACATACATAGATACTTGACAGCAGACAGACTAATTGAGACCCCAAAACACATACATGGATACTTGACAGCAGACAGACTAATTGATACTCCCAAAACACATACATGGATACTTGACAGCAGGCAGACTAATTGATACCCCAAAACACATACATGGATACTTGACAGCAGGCAGATTAATTGATACCCCCAAAACACATACATAGATACTTGACAGCAGACAGACTAATTGATACCCCAAAACACATACATGGATACTTGACAGCAGACAGACTAATTGATACTCCCAAAACACATACATAGATACTTGACAGCAGGAAGACTAATTGATACCCCCAAAACACATACATAGATACTTGACAGCAGACAGACTAATTGATACTCCCAAAACATATACATAGATACTTGACAGCAGACAGACTAATTGATACCCCCAAAACACATACATAGATACTTGACAGCAGGCAGACTAATTGATACTCCCAAAACAGATACATAGATACTTGACAGCAGGCAGACTAATTGATACCCCCAAAACACATACATAGATACTTGACAGCAGACAGACTAATTGATACCCCCAAAACACATACATGGATACTTGACACTCTTGACTTGGTACAACTGGTACTTTAATAAAAAAAAAAAAAGTGGCAGGATTAAACTAGCTTTATAGTCTCAATCTTCTAAATAAAATGATGATGTCATACAAATATTTTACACATGTGAGTCAAATGCTGACCATGACATATATACATGTATACATGGGTGAACAGCATTGTTCTTAACAAAACTGAGCCCTACTCTTGAACTTTATACACAATATATTTATAATATACAATATTAGTTCTATAATAGAGAGCTGATTGTCTTAACCATCATTTAAATGTTAGATAGGATAAAAGACCATCAGAAGACTTTGGGTTGATAAGTCATATTTATACCATGGTTTCCTGATTTAGACATTAAACAATCAAACATGAAGCATGAGATTGTTTAACAGTTTAACTTGTAAAACCATGGTATAAATGATTTGTAACATGAAGCATGAGATTGTTTAACAGTTTAACTTGTAAAACCGTGGTATAAATGATTTGTAACATGAAGCATGCCATTGTTTAACAGTTTAACTTGTAAAACTGTGGTATAAATGATTTGTAACATGAAGCATGAGATTGTTTAACAGTTTAACTTGTGAAACCATGGTATAAATGATTTGTAACATGAAGCATGACATTGTTTAACAGTTTAACTTGTAAAACCGTGGTATAAATGATTTTTAACATGAAGCATGAGATTGTTTAACAGTTTAACTTGTAATACTGTGGTATAAATGATTTGTAACATGAAGCATGAGATTGTTTAACAGTTTAACTTGTAAAACCATGGTATAAATGATTTGTAGCATGAAGCATGAGATTGTTTAACAGTTTAACTTGTAAAACCGTGGTATAAATGATTTGTAACATGAAGCATGAGATTGTTTAACAGTTTAACTTGTAAAACCATGGTATAAATGATTTGTAACATGAAGCATGACATTGTTTAACAGTTTAACTTGTAAAACCATGGTATAAATGATTTGTAACATGAAGCCATGCAATATCACATCTAGGTTGTTGATTATTGCACGGCTCTCTGAGAGTAATAAAACTACAGCCAGATTTAAAATGTGCAATATTTCGTATCTGCGTGTATTATTTCATAGGTCTTAGCTGTTGCTTACAATTCTGGTATATAAACCATAAAAAGATCAAAGGAAAAGAATGCATTCATGTTACAATATATGTTCCATGGCAACATCATGAAGCACTCCCCTGGAAGATTACACTCAACCAGTTACAGACCCCTTGGAAGCCTCTCATCTAGTTTTTTTCAAATATCATTTCATTTATATTTCATTACAGATTTATTCAATTTTAATTAAAAATCACTTTTAGCATTTTCTGATTGCTGGGTTTGCAAATGAAAAAATATATAATAAAAGCACATATCACATTATTTTGAAATTTAGCCAACGGAATAAGATATATAGAAATATTAAAAAGTGATAAAATTACTTTCTGAAGCATCTAATGTGTGCAAATGAAGTTATAATACAATAAAATAAAAATCAATAAATGTTTGATAATCAAACTTGCCTTTGATATTGAGTATAAAAGCAGATTTCATAACTTTGGGTTGCATGATTAAACAATGTAGCCTCCTTTTTCATGTTGGACAAATTATAGTAATAAATTTCAAGTTGTTTTGTCAACATATTACTTTGTATTGATAAAACAAACCTTTGTAGCAGACATGTGAAGTTGAGTTATGATTTCACCTTTCTTCCCATAAAATATAGGTACTATAGTCTGAAATCTATTTAAAGTGCAATTGATTTTATACCAAACTGGCAAAGTTAAGCATAATTTGGAAATGTGTAGATTTCGTAATGGAAGCAGTCGAGAATGAGGAAAGACACAGATTTCTCACTAATGAGACAGAACAGTTCCTATTTTTAGCCGTGTGAGATATCATTGTCTTAACCCATGGGTGAGATAAGAATTTCACGCTACTTTTCCCATAAAAATGTTACGTTTCACAAAATGTCCTTTTCCGTACCTTTGACGTCATTCTTCAATCAATGACGTCAAAATATGTGTCACGTCAGTCGTCATATTTCTGTATGGGGTGTCTCATGAAGGAAAATACTGTACTTTCAATAAAATATTAGTGAGAAAAAGAATCAAACACCGGTAAGAGGGCAAGACATAAAAATCTCCGACACCCACGGGAAAGATTTTTATTGGTCTCAAACTCGGCTGAGCTTCGTTGGAGACCAGCAATCTTTCCCTTGGGTGTCTGAGATTTTTCCGTCTTGTCTTCTTACCGGTGTTAGATCCTTCATTTCTTCGAACAATAAAACATTTCCTGATCTTCAAACACATAATATATTTCTAATTCTTCTAAAATAATCAAGGAAGGGTCAAAATATACTAGCAGTAGCACATATAACATTGGTGTTGGTTTCAGCTCGGTGGTGTTATCCTATAGACCTTTTAGACCTTTTTCACTTTCCTAATTTTATTCTAAAATTATACATTTTATACCTTTTTTATATGAGTTATTTCCCTTGCAATAGGACTATGGAAAGAACAACAAATTTGAGTATAATTTTCTCATAATTTGTAGATATTTGAACCTTCAAAATAAAATCAGAGGAAAATTTAATAGAAAACAGAAAATTCACAAGTTGTTACCATAAAATTTTGAATAGATCATGGGAAAAATATACGTTATTTTCAGTGAAGTTTGCATGAAAGGGAACCCTTAAAGGGAAATAACTCCTATAAAAGGTATGATTTTAGAATCAAAGTCCGAAATGTATTAATGGTATTTTCATAATATTTCATAGATAATTACAGATTTATGGTTGTAATTTTTTTTTTTTAAGAAAACCAATTTTAAAGTGATTCAGAAATTTATCTTTAGGCATATTAGCCAGTTCCTACAGACTACAGGTGTAATAGATATGCTGAAGTGAAAATAATGCATATGAAATTTGAAATAAAGGTAGTAGGTTTTATAATTTTACTTTGAAAATCATATTTTTTTTAATTTACAGATATATTTAGGAGGACAAGATTGTTGACATTATAGAGTGATGAAAGATCAAAGAGTGGATGAGTGCAGTTAGTGGATTGTGACAACCTCTGGTCAACTGTACAACACCAATGAGATGAGGAGTCTATTTCTTAATTTATATAATATACTATAGTCTTTGTATGTATTAATGAATGACATTTATATTAATGTCTCTATCTTGATTGCACTTATGTAGCTGATTTTGTCACTCGAATGTCACTCCACACTGACATGAGTGAAAAGGAAACAAGAATAAATAATTTATGAGTGATTAGAAGAACAATAAATAATTTCTGAATAGTTATAAGAACAATAAATAATTTCTGACAGATTGAATACACTGTATTACTTTTAATGTCAATACAATTTTTCAGCTATATTACTGTTATGAAAAAATTATATTATGGCTTGCATTTTTTAGGTATTTGCATGTAGTAGACCTTATGCATGTTGAAGAGGATTTTGTTTTGTAGTGCTAGGTATCTAAATACTTCACTGAAGATGGCAGTTATACATGTCTTCTTTCTTTTTCTTGACCTCCTTCAACAAGTTGAAGATTATGTCAGAGGTTGTCATGCCCACCATAATTATGTCCCCCAGGTTGGACAGTCACTGTGCTGTCTCAATAATGCTAGTGGTATGTTTAATTAAGCAGAAAAGTAGAAAGGTCCAATTTTAACAAAGCCTCTTTGGTTTGAAATTTGATCTCGTGCATCATTGTAGGTGAGTGTGATAACTAGTCATTACATCACTGAGGCAGGTAAAAAAAAGTGAAATGTGCAGAAATAATGAAAATATGGTGAAAGTTTCACAGCATGTGGTACAAAAATGTATATATATGTCACAATATTTAAAATGACAATAAGATGTTTAAAGTAGCCCCTAAGGTTAACCAGAAAATTAATCTTGAAATTGTGACAATAAAATGCTGGTGTATTAGTTTGTAATAAATATAGATAATAAAGCATATTTCTTTTGTAGCAACAAAGGCTTTCTATTTTATGACATTTAAATAACAAAGATTCTTTATGAATTTGTCTTAAGCTTTTTAAAAGTTTTATGACCATTTTAAAGTGGAAACCTCTCAATTTTTTTTTATTGTGCAAGCATTAAATAAATCCTTGAATTTGTACTCTTGAACATTTTATGTTGTTAGCTTTTGAAGTAAGTTTGTCCTGTAAAGCCTTTGCTTATTTTATTTAATCTAAACAAATAGGTTGTTTGTAGTTTTATCATCTCATTCAAGAATCTCAAGATTAATATTGCAGGTTATAGAACTATCAACTGTCAGACTTGCTTGATATTGCAGGTTATAGAACTATCAACTGTCAGACTTGCTTGCCTATTGGTTTTAATAAATTTCTAAAAGAACATGTAGCACCTTCTTAAAAAGAACAATAAATTATATCTACAGTACTCCCTTAAAAATACCTTCTACATATAGCCCCCCCCTTAAAAAGAAATGATAGTACCCCCCTTAAAAAGAAATGTAACTTTTACATGATAGTCCCCTCTTATAATAATAAATACCTTCAACATTGTACATAGGCTATATAACTTCAACATTTAATCCCCCCTAAATTGGATTTAAGGTTATGGTGTTTACACCACCTTCAACAATATTTCAGTTATATTGTGGATGTCAGTTTTAATTTATTGGTAGAGAAAACTGGAGAAAACCACAGACCTGCCGTAAGTTACTGACAAACTTTATATCACATACTGTTGAATGACTCGTCACAATGTTAGTGGTGATAGACATTGATTGCATAGGTAGTTGTTAATCCAACTACCATAGGATCACGACTTAAATAAGAGAGATACCTTCTACATATTGCTCCTGTCATGGAAAAGAAAGATATGGTGAATAAGATCATTATTATCCCTTTCCTTTTATGATATTACACACCAGAGTGGCCAGCATTAATTGAAATTGATAAATTTTTATACAATGTAGTTCTTGACTTTTTCCCAAGAAATAACATGTGATTTTTGATTAATGTCTTGACTAAAATAATAGGATAACTTGAAACCTTTGTTGCAGCAGGAGGAAGAATCAAGTTAAAACAGTGAATGTAGCCACTTGTATGTCTATTAATAAGATTTTTGTTTATTTAAAAAAAAACTCTGATACTGTTAGACCAAACAAATTGAAACCAATAAATGTGCTTCGGAGTTATTTTTGTTCTTTCAGAAATTTACAACTGTGATATTTTTCTATTTAAATTAAGAAAATTCTAACAAAAAAAATGACATGAAATGATGATTTAAGCAGTTTATGATGATATCCAGTAGTCCCTGTCTTATAAGACCACCCTCTTATCAGGACAGATTTCAGCAGCACTGAAATAGTCAAATACTATCATATTGTCTTCCTGAAGAAAGACCACCCTTCTAAGTATCAGGCCAGATTTCAGATGCACTAAGATAATAAAATGCCAAAAAATATACTCTGACTAAATTGTCCTCCTCAATAGGGGCTCTTGACTAAATTGTCCTCCTCAATAGGGGCTCTTCTTGTAAGACCCATTTTCCATTGCAGAAGGGATGGCCATATAAGTGGGGGGATTACTGTATTTTTATATGGAATATAATTGTTGATGAAGCTTACCGGTAATCAAATAATAAGTTTTTTAAAGACTAAGTTTACACATTTTAAGGTGCGTTCACACGATACGATTTTCCATCTGATTTTTCCTTTCGACGCGCTGTCGATAAAAATCGTATCGTGTGACCACACCTTTAGTGTGTAGATTTTGTTATTCATTGTAATTTATCTATGTTATGTGTAAATACATATGTATGTAATGGTTAATATGTTAAAACTAGCTTGTCTTTCATTTGAAGCTTTAAATTTATGCAAATATTGCAGTAGGGCAAGTACATGTACTAGCTTTAATTGTTATTAAATATATTTCTTGTTGACATTTATGACTTATTAATGACATTAGAAATTATTTTTTTAAATCTTATACAGTGAAATGTATCATTATTATTATTGACATTTGAAACATTTTAATTGTTTTCTAGATGTTTAGTTCACTTGACCCAAAGGCTTGTGTGAGCTTTTGCCATCACTTCACTTGGTGTCCGTCGTCCGTCTGTTTGTCAAAAGCTTTTCACATTTTAATCTTCTCCTCCGAAACCAATCAACCAAATTAAACCTAACTTGGATGGAATTGTCTTGGTTGGTCCCAGTTAAAAAATATGATTACAATTATTTAAAACAGAAATTTCTTTAATTGACTATTACTGCTTTATTATAAGTCAAAATGAATTTATATTTAAACTGCAGCTGTATGACCTTGAGTAGTATTTCAATATAAATTCCAGATTTTTTGTTCATTTGATTTTGACAATTATGCATATTTATAATCACATTAAATCCACTGAATCAAATAGCACTGAACTTGGTTGGAATGATCTTTTTGTGGTTCATTTCAAAATTGTGTCTGACACTCCCTTCCCTCATTCATAATGGCTGCCATTACTAAAAATATAAATTTCTTGAATTGAACATTCCAGCATTATTTAAATCAAAAGAGTTCAAATTTAAGCTGTTGATGCATACAATTAGTAGTTTCAAAATTGTGACAGACAGCATTGCCTTCCACTGAAGATGGCTGACAATAATAAAAAAAAAATATATTTTTTTAGATTTGACAATTACAGCATAATCTTTATTGACTCCATTTTCAATATTATGTGCGACAACCCAACCTTCCATCCAAGATAGCTGTCATTACTATGAATAGAAATTTCTTCAAATTGCATGAATATGTTAATTTTAAGCTGGAATCAGATACAATTTTAATTTTAACTTTTAGTTTTACATGTTATATTTCCAAACTTGAAATGGAATTTAGAAGTCGAATTCAAAAAACCAGGTGAGCGATTTCAGTCTCGTGGTAGCCTCTGGTTCTCTCTACCTGTCCACATACTGTTTGAAATTTCATCCGTCATTCACTTGAAATATTGTTATATTGTGTTATAAACCTCAAAGCTATTATTTCTTCTCAAGGTTGTCATGAGCTCATAGCATGATATTCAGGATATAAAAATATGTATTTAAAAAATGAAAAAAGAAAATGAAGTGTGATTATAGGCCTCAACTCAAATTAGGTGTACTTAAGAATTTTTATACAAATATATTGATTTTATAGCAACTGGCTGACATTTCAAAAGATCTCTTTATTTCAATATGAGATTAAAAATCCTTTTGAAGAATATTACACTGTTAGGTAACAGTCTAACATTAATATAATGCAGACTGTAGTACGTTTCAATTTTTTTCACCCGGTGAACTACAAAGAAGTGCATTTTCCCAGTGCAAGGACAATTCTTTTAAGCTCCCACTTAGGAAACGTGTAACATAAAATTGTTTCTTGATGATTATATAAGTAAATTGCATTTGCTTGAATCAGAAAAAAAAATCTAGGTTCACTTGTCTCATTTATTTATAGAAAATTTTCAATAATGCCGTCTGTTACAAGGAACATCCATGTCACCTGGATGTTTGCATAAATATTGATATTACAAAGCCCCTTGTGCATTGTACCAATTATAAGACCATTTTTATTCCTGAAATAATCAATTAACTGGTATACAATAAGTATCAGATTACTGAAGGTTATACAATTAAGTTTATTTAAAACATCAGAAGATTTAGTGTAACTTTTTAATTTTTTAGAAGGTCTTTTACTGTAACGGTTATATATGTAAACAGTCAAACCTGCCCTTACAGTCACATGTATTACATTGTAACTTTTTTCTTGTCCAGTCATAGACAATTTCATATGGATTAGGCCTCTGTTAAGAGGTCACCTGTCTTAAAAGACCATTTTTTATTTATCCCAAAGGTGACCTCTTAATACAGGTTTGACGTGTCAGAGTCGGATTGTAAATCTTGAATACTAAAATATTCAATTAGAACACAAATTCATCATTTTTTTCTCTCGTTTAATTCAAATTTTTATTGAAGTCTGTCAAAAACAAAGAAATTTACAAGACAAAGATGTAAAGATTCAAGTATAGCAATGGTGTAGGAGCAGAGTGGAAAGTGAAGGGGTTGAGCAAGTTTTAGGAGATGACAGGAGGGTGGGGTGGGTTTATGAGTTCATAACTGTCTAGAAAAACCAAAAAATTGACACTATAGTTTCAAAGCACACCCTTATACCTGTGGTTGACTGTAAGACAATTGCTTCCATTCTGATAATTCACCCATTTCTTAAATTTTTGCTAAAAAAGGTAGTAGGGGGAGGGGCAAAAACAGGTACATACTATATTTAAATATACATTATAATGTATGTGCAAATTTGATACTAAATCAATAAACTTTTGACTCTCAAGGAAAATCAAGTATTCTGTTTAAAAAAAACCATACATGTCTATTGTATATCATTCATAGTCTAATTGCATTTCTAGTTAAAATATGTAACGTAAGTGATCTACATGAAGTTAACTTCAAAGAAGTTTAAAACTTTGTAAATATTTATATCCCATTTTGATATTTGAGGCTGTGTGTTCATTATGTTAGTATTTACTTTTTTGTTTTAAAACTTTAGAAATTATTAGAAATGAGTTGTAAATAGGTTTTTCCTGCTTTGGTTGTTATGTACATTGCTTATGGTTATAATTTAGTAATGATATAATGGTATAAATAATTTACAGTTGTATTTGTTTTGTATTAGTGCTAATAAATGATTGGATAACCAAAAATAAGACCATTTTTAAATATATGTAGATGATTGGCAAACCGAAAATAGAACCATTATTAAATACAGGTAGATGATTGGACAGCCAAAAATAAGACCATTTTTGTTTATATATTTAGTATGCTTTGTGATAGAGATATTAGTTGACCAGGATTGATTGTATAAAAATAAAAAATTGATATACCAGTATAGACATAGTTTAATAATCTGTTAAAGACAGAATGATCTAATTTGACAACTTAATGACTCATTAAATTTTAATACAACCTAGTCCAGCATAAAAGGACCAGATTTTAGTCATCTTGTGCCTGCATAAGACAACAGGTTATACATGGACCCCCCTTTTTTTAATAGTAGAAAACTGCTATTAGATTACATTTTCCTTTAATGGCTTAAATGTTATATGTTGTTGTGATTGGGATTGTTTTAGAATTCACATCATAACTACACAATAAAAAAAAATCTTGGCAAACAATTATATCAGTAAAACAATTTGTTAGCAAACAACGAGTTAGAAGCTTATGATTTCATTAGTTTTTATGTGTCAAACATTTTCTCTGGTCAGTACTTGATGCATGCAATATGTAAAGACTTGATTTTAAAATTTTGAAAATTTTATCTAATATCTCGTGGCCAAAACATGTTAAACAAAATTAGCTTTGAATGGTCCCTAAAAGATAACAAATTCTTTTGTTTTAAGACTGTCTGTCATAGGTCATAGTAGTTTCTGAATGGCTGTAATTTGAAAACAAATCTCTACAGAAAAATATGAGCAATTTGAATTGATGCTGTGTAGGAATGGTATATGAATGATGCCCCATGTTGGCCTAATATGACATCAAATATGATCATTTGATCACACATAAGCCCTTATATGAAAGGAAAATTCACAAAAAACAAACAAACTGAAAATAGAACCATTATTAAATATATGTAGCATGATTGGACACCCAAAAATAAGACCATTCTGACACTATATGAAATATGAACAATGAAGCAAACTAAACTGGCACTTAACATAAATGGGGTATGGGGTGGTCTATTTCACAGGCTAATGTGACATACAATAGTTTTTTAATGAATACTCCAATAAGCTTGTTTTGTCCCCCCTGTTGTATCCACTAAGCAACTGTTAAATAGATGAGCTGTAAGTATCTCCATTGTGAACCCCAGAATATCACATTTCCTTTTACATGTTTGCCATATATACAAATGGACTTTTTTTTAATTTGAACAAAATGGTTTCTAATTTGATAAAACATATCTGTATATTTGCACTTTTTTGTGGATTTCCACAAATCATCTCATTTGAAAAATATGACATAATATTTTCTGAAATTATGTTAATGATACCGGTAATTAAAGTCATGGAGGTCATTTGTGACATACAATTTGTAAAGTCAGTTAAATTTACAAAAATTAATTGGAGGTTTCAAATATTTTGACAGTTAAACGTAAAAGTAAGTACCGGTAATGTTTGGAAACAGTTTGCAATAATTGAGTTAATATGTATGTCTTGGATATGGAAAGCCATTTATTATAATTTTGTTATGTATAGTAATAGTGTATAAGTGATTATTTTTGCAAGGGTTTTATTTTGGCTATCCTTGTGAAGACATTAAATTCGTGAAAATAAAAACCATCAGAAATACCCTCATTTATAGCCGAGTTTGGCTATCCTGTTTAGGCCCTTTGGTTTTATTGCTCCCAAAACTTTAACTGATTAGGCTTTCCATCTTTAGATTTTGATCGTACCAGATGAAGGTTACTCCAGAAATGTGTCATGTCCACTGAATTTGATATCTATGTTTTTATTATATTGTTGATTTTTTTATGTGAACATGATTGCAAAATTTAAAACTAGCGAATACATTTGATTTTCAAATGAGCTAATTTTACCACCTATGCAGTATTCTATGGAGCTCTTTCAGATTTTATGTATGGGAAGCTGTTTGTGATAATGTTATTTATGGGAAGCTGTTTGTGATAATGTTATTTATGGGAAGCTGTTTGTGATAATGTTATTTATGGGAAGCTGTTTGTGATAATTTTATTTATGGGAAGCTGTTGGTGATATTTTTATTATGTTTTTGTTAAGTGGGATTCACTTATGTTATTTATTTACAAATGTATATTTTTAGGACATTCAAATATGTTTTAAAAACCATTTGTGATCATTTAGTTAAGTATGTTGTTAATTGCATGTTATTTATATATATAGGTAGTCAGTGTCTGTGATACAGTATTTATTAAGTTCTTATGTCTGTTACTGCTGAGCAAAAATAGTATTATTTCATAGAAATTTATTTTCATTAAATTGCTAAATTTTATACATATATGTTTTCTTTGTTTATTGTTAAGACTATTTACAATTAAATGGATACTCCCAGATAATGCATCACTATATACAAGACATCAGTGGTGTAATGGTTAGCATGTTTGTCTTGTGTGCGGTAGATCGTGGATTCTAGTCTCTGACTATAATATCGGTATTTGTTGCTTCTCCACTAAGCACGCAACATTAAGGATTATCACTAAGCAAAGACTGGTTGGTTCTGAATCAGGATAATGTATCTGAGTGGAGCGACATGTCTACCCACGAACTGTTGTTTCATTGAGTTAGCACTATTAATATTCAACTAAGCCTATTGTTCTAGTACAAAGTAGACATCATCTCATCAAATGTAACTTGTTCTCATCTTTATATAGAAGTTACATCCCTAAAAGATGTCATCAACATTGTATGGTTCACTAATTATCCCTTCGCCAACGAAGTTGCAATGGGATATAGTAACGCTGCCGTCCGTCCTTCTGTCCGTCTTTCCGTAACATCCTTGTGAACACTCTAGAATTCCTTCGATGGATTTTGACCAAACTTGGTACATACTTAGTCCTTAAGAGAATCTGGAACCCTATTGATTTTCAAGGTCATAGGTCAAAGATCAAGGTCACCAGGTCAAATTATTACCGCATAATATCCTTGTGAACTCTAGAATCAACATCCTTCAATGGATTTTAACCTCTGCAATCAGTGCCTATCGCCACTAAGGTGGTGAGTTCGAACTCTGCTCAGGTGAGGTGTACTCGATATAACATTGTGTGATAAAGTTTGTCTGACTTGCTGCAGGTCAGTGGTTTTCTTTGGGTACTCCGGTTTCCTCAAACAATAAAACTGACCTCCATGATATAACTGAAATATTGTTGAAAGTGGCATTAAACACCATAACCCTAACCCTTTTGCAATTTTCTACATAGTACTTCAAATAAAATTTTGAAGGAAGTTTTTATAGAAGTATCCATGAAATATTGAGAACATAATGTTTCCCCTGGAAATTCAAAAAGTCATGTTACGTCGTATATGTGCAATCAGACGACACTTGTACATCATTTTATGAATTAAGAAGGCAATATGAAGGTCTGAGGGCACTTTTAATTAATTGTCATATTATCAATGTTAAAACTAAATATAAGGTGAAATAATACAATAATTTAGGGTCCATCTTGGTCATATACATGTAGTAGTTGGATTTACAACTACCTATGCAATCAGTGCCTATCACCACTAACGTTGTGTGTACTTGATACAACATTATGTGATTAAGTTTATCAGTAACTTGTGGCAGATTGGTGGTTTTCTCCTGGTACTCTGGTTTCCTCCACCAATAAAACTGACGGCCACGATATAACTGAAATATTGTTGAAAGTGGCATTAAACACCATAATCCTAAACTCTGCTATGATTTCACAAATTGGGCTAAGGCATGGACACTTCACTTGTGAGGGAAGCATAGTGCCAGAAAGAGAAGGCATGGTGCTGAAGCATGGTAAAATTGTTGAGGGAAAACACTAGATCAGTAAGATATACATGTGTTGTAAAGCATTTTTATGCCAAGGATGTTGTGATCTAGATTTCATAGTTTGCTGACTTATACATTTAGGTCATTTGGAAAAATAAGTAATTAAATGGTCAACAATATCACCAACATGAACAGAACCTCAGACAAACTTCAAACTCTGAAACACATGGGAAAAAAAATGACGGAAGCTCATTAAATTCTGACAGGTATAAAATTGTGGCAGGGTTAAACCTGGTTAATTGGATCCCAACTATCCCCTCTTGGTAAATAGATCACTCGAAGTCAAACAAAAAGAAACAATTAAAAAAAAAAAACCTACATAACTTCAACTCAAAAAGCTACATGTATCCAATTAATTTGAATAGAGTTTAAGAAATGTTCCACTTTTCATTGGGGAAGTCTGTTTTTGTGATAATATTATATCACAAAATGAAGTATATGGTTCATTCTGAACTTTCTATGAGGTGTGTTTAATTTGTAACTACAAAAATCTTAACCATATACTTCATAGTGGTCAGACGGAAACAAAGTCAGTGTATTTTTAATGAAGTTCAGCTTCCTCCATCATTAAACCAGGTTACTATAACATGGCTGAAAAACTGTTGCAAGTTTCACCAATTTGAAATTCCGTCAATCAATTGAATCGTGCTTCATAACAATGGCAAAATTATATAAACAACGATACTACAAATCATATATTTTAATAAAATTGTTACAATGAAAAAAATTATTAAAATATAATGTCTACTACATCCTGTACTTTTTGATCACAGAAATAATTGCATTTTTACAAGAACAAAAAATAGTCTTAAATTTGATCACATCTTCCAAAAATAAAATTTATACAATTTTTGCTACAATTATTATGATGGACAATTTGAGAACTGTATTCAATAGATGAGTTATTCCCCTTGATCAATAGTAAATGGTGATAAAGTGCAGGCTATGTGAACATTGCTTTATGACTAGACATTTCATAATAAATGCCACACTTAATAAAAAAGCAAAATATTATGAATGAGAAAGGAAAATATAACGCACAATAAAAACATAAATATTTAATGTGAACTTTTTTTTTAAACAGAAATAAAACAATGTACAATCACTAGATTAAATATAAACACACTATTTAAAATCACAGGTAACAAAGTATGAGTTCTACAAAACAAATTTTATAACAGGGTTGGTAAAAATAAACTTCTGTCACATAGCAAAAGAAATATTGAATCATACATAATAAATGATAAGTAATGTAGCTTATTTAGAAAATTTGTTGAAATAATAAACAAAAATATTGGACAAAGGGAAATAATCAAAACATTGTTTTTTTGTAATGGGAGACAACCTAACTCTGGTTATAGAGGCAAACTATCTAGATTTTTGCACATAGGACCATTCCTTCATTATAACATATGTTTACAACAGAAAGCACACATGAGGGAATATAACTGTACCCATACCCCTAGAGTTGCATAGGCGTTAAAAAAATCAATAAGATATTAATAGACAAACTGTATCAGTGTGGTTTATAAGAAAACAAAATCATTATTTATTTTTTATCCATTCTTGAATAAACTCCTATGACAATATAGGGCAAGTGTGCATTAAATAAACATCAGATCTGATATTAATTGTTGTATCTTACAAATTGTACAACTACAAAGAAACTATTATATCATGTGACTCATCAAGATTTCAAAATAACAAGGTTCTACTGTATTTCTAAATACAGGAGAAAAAATAAAAATGGAAAGTTAAACGAGAGGCACAATAAAAGATGGCTGCATATGTTTGACAATGGTAGCCATATTGGATTAAAATATGCAACAAATGAAATGACACAGTTCATGAGTTCAGTTGAGTCATTCTTCTATAAGTCCACTTTTAAAATTTAATTGCAATCTAGGATTTTCGATAGACAGAGCACAAACTTGAAAGAGAAACTCAAAATCAAAGTATATTTCTATCATGTATTGTTCCAATATGACAGGTTAATTTTTTGTTTTTTTTTATGGAGAAGAACACATAATTCTAGTGAGAACACAAAAGATGACATGTAGAAAATAACCTGACAGTCATCAGATCCCCAGCCAGAATTTTTCAAGGGGGATTCAATAGTAGCCTCAGGCATGTAATAGATGGGATAAAATCTGGACTTAAATACTAATGGTTCCACAGAAATCCTTAATGTAAGTAGTCATAGTTCACAACTGATATCTTGACTTCATTTGTACATGTACCTCTTGTTTTCAATGGAGGAGGGGGAGGGGCAGTTGCTTTCGGGTATAGTCAATCTGATAGAGTTCCAGTGTATCAATTCAATATAAGGTGATATTTTCATGCTTGTTGTAATGAATAAATAAACAGTGCAATGAAATGACCAACGATATCCTAGTCAACAACACACATATGGCAACTGATAGGCATGTATTAAGATGTTGATCCTTTCTTTGGTCGTAGATGGAGAACAGCATTAGGTGTCAGTCCGCTAGCCTCTAATGTCTTTGAGTTGTCATCATGCGTTTTGTTAGGGTATGCTGAAACTATATTGTACTCTGACTCTATTTTAGATCTGCGAAAAAAAGGAAGAATAATATATAATGTAAAATATTGTATTTTTTAAATAAAAATGAAACTTTTTATCCATGAATTTCCAAATTTATTTGCTGCATCAGCATGGCAAACAAGTTTAAGCCTTTGTCATTGTTTTCAGTTATACATTCAAATTTTTAAGTTTTATAACATCTATGTACTTAAAATGTGGTGTAGAAAATATTATATTCTTGAAAAACAGTGTATCATTTTTTCTCCATTTTTTTTTGTGGTGGTTAGGCTCTATCAGCTGTGATTATATAGTAGGTGGATTTACATCTACCTATACAATTGTATCACCACTAATGTTTGTGAACTTTACTCTCATGCATGTGGAAGTATACTTGATATGACTTTATGGGATACATTTTGTAACTAACTTCAGAACTTTAGTGGTTTTCAATGACTGCTGAAGACAAATATCTTTCATGTATGGGACACTTAACCCCAGAATACAAATATTCTCTAAGTATGGGACAATCTCTAAAGGCAAATGTCCTTTGTCATTACCTTTTACTGATTTTTCTATTAGGATTCTATCCACATAAAATGCATACTGCCAATAAGTAGCAAATTTGAAATAAGAAAATAAATTTATCTGATTTTGTTGTGTGTGATTGGTATTGTTAGGTGTCAATTGTCTAGTTTTCTGGGTTGTTTAGCTGAATATCACTATTTCTGCAAAGTTTTAAATACTGGGTGGTGACTGGTATTTAGGTGCAGTAGGCTAGAAATCGTAGACATGACATACTTTTACATATGTCAAATCAATTAATTTTCAGATTTGACATTTACCTTTGCATATCTAAATATTTTCTTAGATCCCCTATTGTCTCATTAAACTTCATCTTTAAGATATAAGTCTGGTTCCCTGTTTCTGATTTAATTCTAAGAGTTGTTATATTTCTTGGTGTTGAAGGTCGAACAGACTCTTCTAGCTCTAACCTAAAATTGAACAAAATAAAAATCTCAGATGATCATGATTTTTTTTTATATTTCGTCTCTGTCACTCATCAATATTAAAGTTAACACAGTAAAGGTTGGCAATATAGCAAACCATACTTCAAACTTCTAAACACAAAAATGACGACAGAAACCCATGAAAATTCCAATAACTAGAGGCTCACACATGTCTTTAATTATTCATGCACAGTTTGTGTTCCATCAATTCTAATTTATGAGAAAAATCATCTTTTTCATTTTCACATAGGGTCCTATGTTAAACTTTGTACTGTGAAGGTGGCCATCTTTGATTTCTAATCAACGAAAATATTATATTTTGTAGAGGACTGTCCAAGGAACATTCAAACCAAGTTTTAGTGCTTTAAGAGCAGATTTCTCCAATAGGGTTCGTACGTTGTGAGTTTGAATCCCGCTCAGTTGAGGTGTACTCAATACAACATTATGTGATCAAGTTTGTCAGTGACTTGTAACAGGTCGGTGGTTTTCTCCGGGTACTTTGGTTTCCTCCATTGTTTGTTGCCTTGAATTAAACAAGATAAATGTTGATTATGATTATAAAAAGAAAGTTTAAACAATAATGGTCAACAGTTCCACCAATATCAACAAAACGAACAACTATGTTTTGCCTTAAATCAGAGAACACAAAGAAAACCACAACATATGGTGATGAAAATCCAGTTCCTGGTTTGGGACAGGGACAAAACATTTGTTTGGCTATGTATGTTCAATAGATTATTAAACTAAAAATGACAAACCTTTTCTTTAATTCATTGACTGTATCTGTTTCAACTACTGTCACAGCTTGCTTTTCTTTTTTATCACCCTAAAAAAAAATCATCATTAGACACAGAAATTAAAATATCAAAGAAAAAGGTAAAATATCTATTTCACAAGGAAACTTTAAGTCAAGTACTTTTCCATTGCTGGTTGTTACGAATACTGTTTTTAATGTTTTCTATGTAAAACTTTGAACCCTATAGACCATGGGGTTTTCATTTATGCCATCTTGAATATGTTTATTCAAATGGTGATTCATGCCATTAACACTTGCATTTCCATTACTTTGCTCTTAAATACTTTTCAGACTATGCTTAACTTTGGAGCCCTAGGACTTGGGCCCCTTAGACCCTTTGAACTTAGTCTATGCAAATCTAAATCAACATATCCCAATGATGCTGTGTAGCAATATTGCAACATTTCTAAATCTGGTTATTGATAAGATTTTTTTTTAAAGATTTTACTTAATTTCCTCCTCTTAGATCCCCTAACAGCCTCTCTCAATGGAGGATCAACTTCATTAGAATAATATATGAATCTTCTCTTCACAAGGCCCTTTCAGTATTCTGAAGACTTGGTGGTTTCTCAAGGTTTCCTCCACCAATAAAACTGACAGTCACGATATAACTGAAATATTGTTGAACATGGGGTTCAACACCATACCCCAAAGCCGTTTTCTGCCAAATTAGATTCCATTTCGTTGAGGGATGGATGAACGGAAATAAAAAGACAATTTTTATGTTAAATATTCTCCTATTGTGAGCATGTTCAACCAGTTGGTTCAATTTTCTTAATATTATTACTAATCATGGTGGTTAAATTTCTGCTTGAGAATTCTCACCAATTTACTTTTGACGTTCATTAACAATGGAAATTAACAGCTTAAAAAAATATTTTTTATGTTCTGCTACCAATGGATAACGATATATCTTCACTCTTGATAGTTAATCTTGAGTTTTAAGATTTGAAAATTGAACTATCAAGAGTGGAGAATAATAGAATCTAACACCGGTGATTTCTCGATCTTGACCTGTCATCGGTGTTTGATTATTTTTCTTACACAGACATCCTCCCCCAATTTTTTCTAGTGTGTATATTCGAAGTGGACCGCATCACAACCATCAATGAAATAATATGCAATGTGAAAGAAACACCAAATCATGAACGTGAAAATTGAGAGCTACTTTATCCTCTGTGTAAGAAATATTGAAATCCATCGGTGGTAGAAGGAAAATCCATATTTTATGATTACTTACAGTAATATGTTTACTTACAGTGATATGTTCATTAAGAGAATTTCTGATATCTACAATTTTTCCTCCTTTAACGACAGATTTGGGTAACTTATTTAGGAACTGTTCTGTTGATACTGTTCTTCCTAAAATAAATAAATGAAAAAAAAAATGTTGTTGTTAAATGTCAAAATAATATTTTTTTACGTATTATTAACAACAAATTTCATTGATGCAAATAAACAAAACCCAGCAGAAGCTAGAGAAAAGGAACAGTAAACTGTAAAAGAATGGAACCTATCTAATTGGAATTTTTCGAGGAATTTTCTGAAAAAGATAAAAAAAACAGCATACAAATCTGACTTCATGTACAAAAACTTATCATAGTAGATAATGATCCCTTTTGGCTCCCTTTGACCTTTATTATCTTGACAGAACAGAATCAACCATCATAGATATGTGTTCAGGCAAAGCAAATTTATACTCTGACAAACCATCAATTTTCCTATTTTGAATGTGTTAGGATTAGAGTTATTGTGTTTAACACCACTTTCAACAATATTTCAGTTATATCATGGCCGTCAGTTTTACTGATGGAAGAAATCACAAAGTACCTGGAGAAAATAACCAACGTGCCACAAGTCACTGACAAACTTTATCACATAATGGTGTATTGAGTACACCTCACCATGAGAGGGATTTGAACTCACAACTTTAGTGACAATAGGCACACTGATTGCACAGTTAGTTGTAAATCCAACTACCATACGATCACGGCTATGACAGTCTCATTATACCCCCACTCGCAGAGTGGTGGGTATACTGGAATACCCTTGTCCGTCCGTCCGTTCGTCCGTCCCTAAACCTTGTGTACGTAACTAGTCATTTGTCTTTTGTTGGATTTTATTCATATTTGGTATCTTGGTTGGCCATGATCTGAGCATGCGCATATTATACTGGTTTCACAGATGGTTGATTTTTGCAAGAGTTATAGCCCTTTTCATATTTGTTTGACCATACGTCCGTCCGCACATCTTGTGTACGCAACTAGTCATTTGTCTTTTGTCGCATTTTATTCATATTTGGTATCTTGATTGGCCATGATCTGAGCATGAGCATATTATACCGATTTCATGGATGGTTGATTTTTGCGAGAGTTGTAGCCCTTTTCATGTTTGTTTGACCATATGTCCATCTGCACATCTTGTGTATGCAACTAGTCATTTATCTTTTGTTGGATTTTATTCATATTTGGTATCTTGG
>MJUT01055607.1:174196-185790 GCA_002080005.1 Gigantidas platifrons
CATATTATACCGATTTCATGGATGGTTGATTTTTGCGAGAGTTATAGCCCTTTTCATGTTTGTTTGACCATACGTCCGTCCGCACATCGTGTGTACGCAACTAGTCATTTGCATTTTGTCGCATTTTATTCATATTTGGTATCTCTTGGTTGGCCATGATCTGAGCATGCGCATATTATACCAATTTCATGCATGGTTGATTTTTGTGAGAGTTGTAGCCCTTTTCATGTTTGTTTGACCATATGTTTGTCCGCACATCTTGTGTACGCAACTAGTCATTTGTCTTTTGTCGCATTTTATTCATATTTGGTATCTTAATTGGCCATGATCTGAGCATGCGCATATTATACCGATTTCACGGATGGTTGATATTTGCAAGAGTTATAGCCCTTTTCATGTTTGTTTGACCATATGTCCGTCTGCACATCTTGTGTATGCAACTAGTCATTTGTCTTTTGTCGCATTTTATTCATATTTGGTATCTTGGTTGGCCATGATCTGAGCATGTGCATATTATACCGATTTCACGCATGGTTGATATTTGCGAGAGTTATAGCCCTTTTCATGTTTGTTTGACCATATGTCCGTCCGCACATCTTGTGTACGCAACTAGTCATTTGTCGCATTTTATTCATATTTGGTATCTTGGTTGGCCATGATCTGAGCATGCGCATATTATACTGATTTCACGCATGGTTGATTTTTGCAAGAGTTATACAGAGTGGGTGGGGGTATCACAGCACGACAATGCGTGCAGTTTTATTTTTTATGGATATAGCTCTGGAGATGTACTGACTACCATAGTGAAAATCAAACTTCATCTGTATTTTATGGTAAATAATATCGACACAAAAGTAGATAGATGCATTTTGAGGCAAAGTAATTTAATCATCTGGAAACCATTCGTTTGGAACAGACAGACAGACAAACCGGCAACTATTTGATGCCCAACTGTTTGGTGAACATAATAAATCTGGAAAAAAAGAGAACTACTTGATCCCTAGTTCACAGTTCAGTAAATTAAATATGGCATTATGAAAAGACAAGAGTAAATAGTGATGGTCAACAATTCCACTAATATCAACAAAACGAACCATCATCCATTAACTCACTGAAAACCAAAAAAGACAAGAGTAAATAATGATGGTCAACAATTCCACTAATATCAACAAAACAAACCATCATCCCTTAACTCACTGAACACCAAAAAAGACCATGCCATATGACGTCTGAAATCCAAGTCCTGGCTTGGGAAAGGCATAAAAATATAGTTGGGTTAATCAGATTAATTAGAACCTATCCCTCCCCCCTTGATAACTGGATCTCCAACAGTAATACATAGATAAACAAACAGGACTGGCTTTAGGAGGTGCTGGGCTCAATGCTGTTCTCTGTAAAACCTGCAGTGTGTTGTTGTGTGTACTGGAACAAACAAGAGTAGATAACTCCAACACTGCCCCCTTAAGTGCGGGGCCCAATTGGGAGCAATTGGTTCAATTGGCTTAAAGCCTGCACTGTAAACAAACAATAAAAAACATCTGTTTTAAAATGATAAAAAACACATGTGTTTTTATCTGTTTAAAATCAGTCTATTTTTAGCATTACCTGGATGTTTATTTGTAACCGTCACACTGATGGGATTTTCAGGCGAGTCTGATTTCTGAGTAGTTTTATCTAGTGCTGAAGGTACCAGTCTAGATGGCTTAGTAATGCCACCAAGTGTTTGACCTACACCTTTAAATGCTTTTAATGGTTTTTTCACCTCAAAATGTGTATGTCGAAAATCTTTAACCTACAAATAGAAAAGTAGTCTAAAATTTATTTTATTCAATACATTTTGTATACTTTAAGTCTGGCTGACTTATCATGAGGCATTTTTTTCAATGCACCAACAATAGCAATAACAACAGACAATACACAGAAAGCAAAAGTCAGTCCATAATCTTAGAGTGATTGTGTTTTGTAGATCATTGTTAGACCTTTTGTCCTTTTACGTTTGGCCATAGAGTTGTCTGTCCTTCTTCAATTTACAGATTCTGATTACACCTTTGGTATCTTCAAACTCTTCTTGAACCTCGCAATGTCATTTTCTTTCATTCAATCATATAAGTTGTAGCAGCTTAATTTATTCTGGATAAATTCAATACTTGGCCATTCTGAAGTATAATTGTCTGTTCCCTTGACTACGGTGTTATGATGTTCCACTGTTTTTGAAAATGTTTCCAACCAACTTTGATTCTATGTAATTGGTGAATTCAAGAAATTCATATCACACTTTCAGCACTTTCATGGTTTATAAGATACATTTATTATTGAAATTACAGTTCCTAAATAATGCTATTATTATTAAAACTGAGGTAAGTAAGTAAGTAAATTTGATTTCAAGTCGGCACATAATACATGTATAACAATTAAGATGATCTACATGAAGCTCTTAAAACCGACTAGAATAGGTGATCTTAGATGTTTATTCTGTTTAGATCCTTAGGTTTTCTTGCTATCAAAGACTTATAAATTATTTGTCTTTCTAGTCCTATGACTTTGAGTGTATCTGATGAAGGTTATTAAAGAAACATGTTATGCACCCAACGTTGGATATCTATGTTTTTGTTTGTAATGATATATTATTTGCTTAAAAATAATTGCATGCATTTTCATTTGTATTTACTGTAAACGTATTAATTTTCGAGGTGTACTAATTTTCGTTATCTTCGCGGTGCCTTCAAAAGCACGAACAATAATACCCTCAAAAATCTGTACAATTAACCAAACTGCTGAACCAGACTGAAAAACCTGTATTTGAAAGATCTCGGAGAATGATCTTTCTGTTTGTATTGTATTGATTGATTGTATAACGTGTGTATTATATGTGATACATGTAATTTATTTTCTTGACGGTTTCAGTCATTAAATGTATAAAACATAATGGAATTATTTTTTGTAAATAATCATATTACTAGTAATTAATAACATTATCGGATATCGGAAGAACAGTCAAGATTCAAGTACTTACAATAAAAGTATATATGTTTTACAGTGTACTGGTAACTCTATGTAACTTTATAACTACATTATTTCCTTGGTATTTGAATTTTAATTAAAAACAAAATAATTGTTATAAATCAAATTTATGTACCAAAACACTATAATCAAACAGGTGAGAAAATTGCAATCAAAACTACTAGTATCAATTAGGTGAGAAAATCTTTCACGTGTCACTGACCACATTCACACACAATGTAAATTATGTCATAACGGTTAACTTTTTAATTAATTGATTACAGTTATAATCCATGTCAGTGTGTACATTATTCAAGTCACATGTCAAAGTTTAATTATGACATTTTAAAACGGATTCTTTGATGCTCGCCTTTGACTAACCTCTAATTAAGGTTTCCGGTTTTATTTGTTGAAACGCTGATACTATCCATGCTACATTTTTCGGCTTCAGATAGGAAAATTTTAAGTCAATTTTTATGTCTTTCATCGACTTCCCAAGATTCATTTCCCAGTTAATTTCCCAATATACACTGCAAAATCACATGTACATGTATGGGAGTAAAAAAGTTCACCTGTTTTTTTTTTTCATCTGCTAATCATTTACAGCCTAGGGGGAAAATCAATGAAAGTATGAATCCGTCATTGACAACAAATGTATCGGCAATCAAAGATACCGATTATTGTTCAAATACCATTAATTTTTTTTTTAAGAAGTCATAACTGCGAAAATAGATACCTGCGAAGTTATTATTGTAACTGAAACTGCAAAAAATAGACACCTTGAAAATTAATACGTTTACAGTAAATGAATATACAGTATGTCAAACATAAATTGTGATTACAGTAAAACTGAGGAAACATTTCAAATGCAATACCTGATATATCAGCAAATTTGATTGGATGACTTCCTGTGTAAACTACATGTTTTACTTGTCAAAATCACAGACATTCATAGTCTTTTACTATTGCAATTAAATTGAATTCTCTATTTTATTTAGCATAGGAATATCTTTTATTTATTTGAGTTTTGCAGATGTTGTTTAAAGTTCTATTGTCAGTAGTGTCATAAATATTTGTTTTATAAAAACTTATTATTTATATAATAGTTACTTATGTATAGGGCATTATCGTGATTTATAGACTGCCCTTGGGACAGTAGTATTGACTGAAACAGTGATAATGCCTGAGCCACAGGCGAGGGCATTATCTGTGTTGAAGTCAATAATACTGTCCCAAGGGCAGTTTATCTATCACGATAATGCCATATACATAAGTAACTATTATTTTTATTTCATTGAAGGAAATACGACTTTCTAAATAATTTTGCCATTTTAGTACAATGTTGGTTTACATTGACAACTGTACGATCTCCGTTGCATTTTGAAAAAGAGACGTCGCAACTCTTAAAACCTCGAGCGGTCATTAACTGGTGGATTGCTTTAACGAAGATTAATGCATGACACATGACCATGTCTACATCAATGAAAAAGTCGAATTTAGAACTGATATGAAATAACATTATTTAAAAAAAAACTTAAAATCACAAACTTAAATCTCAAATAAATAAATATTTTGATTTCCTTGATTTACTCACAAATCTTACATTAACATATGTTTATATTAAACTATGCTGACATAGGAGTAAGAAAATAGAAGAAAGGGTCCATAGGAAATGGATGTCCCCACTTCCAGTTGAAGTAAACAGGAGCATAAACTCCAGAACGGAAAAAGTGGTAAAGTCCAAAATCAATATCGACCTTCCTTTAATTGTCCCTGATCTTGTGTATAAATTTCAAATGATTTGCTTATAAGGAACTTAAAATATTGAGCAAAATGTGAGACAGACAGAGGTATGATGGGTAAACCTTAATGCCCCTGATGACTAGCAGCAGGGGAACAAAAAGGATTTATATTAAATATACTCACAACAAAAGGAATGCCATCAGGGTACCGTGTCTGTAATTCTGACGGAAAATAACCATCCAATATGTCTTTTATCAAATGCTGAGTTTGAGGATCAGTAAAGGGTCTAAATGGACCACTATACATCATTATACCATTGGCATATAATGCTAAATCAACGGGGTCAGGCAACTACAAATAGAAAAATAGACAAAATTAGGTACAAAGTTGTTTACATATCTAATTTCAATATTACTCTTTACTATGGCACTTTGTAATAAAATTCTGTTGTTGTTTTGTGATTGCATGTTGTTTAACTGTGGGGATTTTTTGTGCATTTCTGTTGATCATGATAAAAATGAAAGCTTTAACAATTTCTATGATCTAATTAAAAGCATTGTTACATGTTTATTGGATTTAAAAAAAAAAGTTATTCTGCCATCTGCTAACATCTTCCAGTAATAACATTCTATATCAGATTAAAAAAAATTTCTCAACATTCCGAATCTCTCTACTTTTTTCAAATACAAATATAATGTTAATTGTCTTAAGATTTTAAAAGCTTGATGCCGATTTGTCTCTTGAACTGTGACCTGATGTAATCTGAATGTCGCTCGATGTCTGTAATTCATCAGATGGTAGCAAGTTTGTGAAAAAATAAAGTTGTGCATGTTGTAAAATATTCACAATAAATAGGTTTTCAAAAAATTATATCTGAAATATGAGCTTAACCCATTTCTGCAATTTCACTATCAAGTATAAATTTAGGATATAATTCTTTTGATAAAGTGATTTGTTTTTCAACTCGTATTTCTAATATCATATTTTTTAAACTTTATATTGATGGGGAAGATTTGGTATTTTGGCACAAAATATGGTATCCTCGAGTGGTCACATTGAATTTAGACAGCCAATGATCACCCCTAATATAAATTCAAGCCATGTTTTTCACGAGTAAATGTGGTCAAGTATAACTATGATAATGTTTGGTACTTTTAGTCCAAGATCAACAATCTAGTCATAAATATGTTTATTCAGAAGCTACATCTACTTTAGACCATTGAAGGTATATGAATGGTGGACAGTAACTAATAAACTAAAGTGTTATCGCTATATAGCTTGTGCATAAATTTGGGATTGAGTCTGTTAGGAAACTATTTTCTAGTGTACTAATGAAAACACTTGTTAACATCTTCAAAAGAAGGAACTCAGCAAAATCATGGTTTTTGAACTCAATTGAGATATTATCCATATGATGCTTGTGTATAAATTTGGTTTGAATCTACTGGGGGAATACACATGCTGGAATGCTAACAAGATTTGATGTGCCATACAGCTTACCACACATCCAGAATTCACCAAACCATATGCCGAGTGCAACTTTATAACAACTCGTCTAAAACTGTCGAGTGGTGGTGTAAAAAGTATGCAAAAATTCTGAGGTAGGCATTATCAGATTAAAATTCACCTATGCAAAGCTTGAAAATAAAAACTTTTGAGATATTATGGATATATCTATAAAAAAATCATAGATGGCAGTTGTAAAATCTTCATCTTGAATGTTCTTACTTTAAGTCTAGCACCATCAGTTGTACGTTGTATTCTGGAGATACCATCACCTGCCAGTACATTCAGATCTTTTATATTTTCCATCATTTTATCATAGTCTATTTTAGGAGGCTCCACGTCACCAGCTAAGGAAGATTCTGTAGAGAAATACATTTTTTATTAAAGTTATTTTTGACACAAAATCAAACATTCCCCCACTCCCCACATTTTTTCATCACTTGAGGAAGATACTTTGTAATTCTATAATGATGTGATATGGTAATAATAAACATGCTGACAATTCACATTTAAAATGGGGGGCCCGGGTGGCTCAATGAGTTAGGTCGCTGGATCTAACAACTCATACAAGCCTATCACCAATACGGCGTGGGTTCGCGCCCGGCTTTGTAAATTACAAAAAAGGGTGCACTCGACTCGCAGCCGCAAGTGATAAAGTTTACCAGTTGCTTGCCCATGGTCGGTGGTTCTCTCCCGGTACTCCGGCTTTCTCCACCACTAAAACTGGTCGCCATGATATAGCTGAAATATTGTTGAAAGTGGCATTAAAACACCAAAAATCAAAATCAAATCATTTAAAATGTTAGAGGAGTTCGAATACAAACATTTTGATGAAATAGTTCAAAGTGAAAAAGGGCAATAACTCATTCAAAAATGCCGAAATAATATGCAAATCTTCATATGGTAATAAGCAGGCAGGCAAAGTTTGGAGAAAATTCCATTTAAACTGTAGGAGGAGTTCCATGGACAAACTTTTTGATGAAATATTTTAAGTGAAAAAAAGGACAACAACTCCTTAAAAAAATAGTGTGATCAAACAGGCATGCAAAATTTTGAGGAATTGCCATTTAAAATGTAGGGGGAGTAGATATATATTTGAGTTGTCTCTGAAGATAAAGTTATTAAATATTGAACTTAAAGCTGATATTAAAAAAGTATTCAAACCTGGTCTCCATAAATCTTCAGAACTATCAGAGTCAGAAATATCTTCATCATTGTATACATCAGACTTAGGGTCACTCTTTTCACCAATCCAAACCATGCCATAATCTGATAAAAATGTCTGAAAAATAGAAATATAATAATTATTACCAGTAATCATCTCCCAATCCAAACCATCCTAGTACTGTATCTGTCAAAAACTGTCAAACAATAACATCATAATAAGGAGTAAGCGTCCCGTTCTCCCAAACAATATCATTATATGATATAAATGTATGAATGTAACTTAGAAACGAGGGGTTGCCATGGCCGTGATCGTATGGTAGTTGGATTTACTACCTGTGCAATCAGTGCCTTTCACTACTGATGCTGTGAGTTAGAATCTCGATCAGAGCGAGGTGTACAACATTTTATGATAAAGTTTGTCAGTTACTTGGGACAGGTCTGTGGTTTTCTCTGGGTACTTTGGTTTCCTCCACCAATAAAATTGACCACCACGATATAACTGAAATATTGTTGAACACCATAAACCCAAACCCCAAATATTATAACATGTTAAGGGCCATAACTCTTACAAAATTAGATACATCTGAGATCATTATATACACACATCTCAATAGGTGTGGAAGTTACTAAAAAAGAAAGAAGAATAAAGAGGATCTTAAGAGCTATAGTTCTGCAGCAACTTTGGAGCATTAAAGATATCACTTGATTTACATTTATAGTCAGAGCAGAGATGGACCTATACAATACCACATCTGTTAGTTTTCAAACTCCATATATACCTAGATTAACCTATAAAACTGACCGCCAAGATATAACTGAAATATTACTGAAAGTGGCATTGAACATAATAACCCTAATCCCCCTCCACAACCAATACAAATCCCACATATAAAAAATATAGACCCCCTTTGAACAACCTTAAAAGGATGATGACTTTTGACTTATTTATTTTTATACCTCCATTTCATGTACATGTTGTTGTAACAGTAAACATTTCTTCTCCATCTCCTGTGTTCTACTGTCACTTTCCTCTGTAAATAAACAAAATAAATGAGACATGTTGGTAATTTGTCTTCCTCTGCCAAGATAGGTATGTGTGATAAACAAAAATATATCCCCAAAAAATCTATCTATAAAGATATGCATATTGTTATGAGATCTTGATAAAAAAATGTACTTGGAAATGTTTAGTATTATATAATGTGATGCCAATTAATTGCTATTTATGATATTCGAGTATCAATTTAGCACATTTTTCAAGACACACTTAAATCTGCAGATTTATAAAAACAAACTAGCTTGTTTCTTTGAACATTCCGTTTTGCATTGTATTATGTTGTACATCAATATGCCCTAATGCACAATAAATACGGGTTAAAAATTAGAGATACCTATTATTTTTCTATTGAAATAAAATGTCTTTTGAAACATTAAATAAAAATAAATGTCTGCTCACCTACAACACTGCATGCCGATAGGGAAAATTCTTAAACACAAAAAAATGAAACAAAAATTACTTGTAAATGTTAATCCTGCAATAGAAAAAAATTTGCCCACTGCCATGCTACCTTTAAAAAAGTCCAAACAAAGAGATATGAACTTATATTGGCCTAATAAGTCATAGTGAAACATCAAAAATCCTTTATTTACCATTTGATCTTGCAGACTGAACAATTTGCAACTTCTCTTCCAGAATCTTTATTCTTTTATCCTACAAAAATAATTGCATTTTTATCATATATTACGAAGGATTACCTTTAATATTGAAATATGATGTTTATAATAAACACATTGTTTACTCATAAAAAAAACTAGAACTGTGAGTGACCTCACTGAGTGATACCCCCCGCTTGCAGTTTAGTAGGAGTTGCCCTTACAAGGTACATGCCCCCTCCCTCTTTTCGTGAAAGTATAAGTGGACAGTATAAATTAAATTATCTCCCCTTTTAATTTTTGGACAGCAACCATTTTCCTTCATGCACATCTGCAGGTAGTGTACTACAAGTGTGTAAAGTTTCATAAAAATCCAATAAGCCGGTTAGGAGGAGTTGCGCTTACAAGGTACATGCCCCCCCTTTTCGTGAAAGTATAAGTTGAATTATCTCCCCTTTTAAATTTTAGACAGCAACCATATTCCTTCATGCACATCTGCAGGTAGTGTACTAAAAGTGTGTAAAGTTTCATAAAAATCCAATAAGCCGTTTAGGAGGAGTTGCGCTTACAAGGTACATGGACGGACAGACGGACGGACGAACAGGGTGATTCCTATATACCCCCCAAACTTTGTTTGCGTGGGGTATAATGAATAGTTTGAACAATCATTGTCATAAAGCTTACGTAAACTATTATTATGGCAGGTCAACTTTGGTCTTATACGACAAGACAAGAAAAGGTGATCTTTAAATACAACTGACTGCTTAATAGACGTGACCGCAAGGACAGGTTTGACTGCACAAGTGCACAGCATATTACTTTATATATACTTTATAAAGTACTACATGGTTCACTTGTCATACAGCTAGAAATCAAAAAATATCTTTATACATATGGTGCCTGACCAATGGTGTATTGTCAACTCAAATTTTGATGTACGTTACTAAAATTATTATAATTATCCCATTATAAAAAGTGTCGGAAAAGGTGAATTCATATACCTTTAAGAAAGTATGAAAAGTTTCAATGTTTTCTCATTCACAATGAGAAGGAGTTGTGCAAACAAACATTTTGATGAAATATTCTGTCAAAAAGGGCAATAACTCCTATAATGAGCGAGTCAGTGATTGCTGCTTAACATCAAAATATGCAATTTTTCAGCTATATCATTGTGAGATCAAGTTACATTGGATGAGATGAGAATGATGTCTGCTTTGTACTTAACCAACATGCTTAGTTAGTTTTTTATAGTGCTATCTCATTGAGACAACAATCCACAGATACCTTATCATGATTCGGAGCAAACCAGTCTTTGCTCTTTCTCCTTAATAATGCATTCCTAGCGGAGAATCAACAAATACAAATTTTATAGTCTTTGGTTGATGAGACTGGGGCTCAAACTCATGATCTACTGCTAACCATTATACCGCAGATGAAGTGAAAAAAAAGGTCAGATCTACCGTTAACCATTAAACCACTGATGAAATTAAAACTAGAGGCTCAGCACTGAGCTGAGCCTGTGTCGCTCACCTTGCATTCTGCTCTGAAGAAACTTAATACAGAACATTCCATAGCCTATAGGTGCTTCCCACAGGCCTCTATATTAATATTTTTTTTAACTTGTCCCTTCGGACATTACTAACTAAAACGAGTTGCAAGTCGAAATCATTTGGTCTTGTATTATACTCGGCTATAAAAAAAACTTCCGGTAGGGGATGGGGATGACCTCGGGCCTCAACTCTTGGGGCATTTAATTTATCTATTCACCCTGATCATAAATATATATGATATGGGGAAGGGGATCTCAACCATTAAAAAGTTCACCTCAGGAAGGGGGTGGGTATGACCCCCAGGGCCTGAGCTATAATGCATTTAATTTGCCTAGTCACCCTGATCATAAATATATATGGCTTAGGGGTGGGGATCTCAACCATTAAAAAGTTCACTTCAGGTAGGGGGTGGGTATGACTCCCAGGGCCTGAACTATAAGGCATTTAATTTGCCTAGTCACCCTGATCATAAATATATATGGCTTAGGGGTGGGGATCTCAACCATTAAAAAGTTAACTTCAGGTAGGGTGTGGGGTATGACCCCCGGTGCCTGAGCTATAAGGCATTTAATTTGCCTAGTCACCCTGATCATAAATATATATGGTTTAGGGATGGGGATCTCAACCATTAAAAAGTTCAATTCAGGTAGGGGGTGGGGTATGACCTCCAGAGCCTGAGCTATAAGGCATTTAATTTGTCTAGTCACCCTGATCATAAATATATATGGCTTAGGGGTGGGGTTCTCCACTATTAAAAAGTTCACTTCAGGTAGGGGATGGGGTATGACCCCCAGGGGCCTTAGCTATAAGGCATTTAATTTGCCTAGTCACCCTGATCATAAATATATATGGCTTAGGAGTAGGGATCTCAACCATTAAAAAGTTCACTTCAGGTAGGGGGTGGGGTATGACCTCCAGAGCCTGAGCTATAAGGCATTTAATTTGTCTAGTCACCCTGATCATAAATATATATGG
>MJUT01055607.1:185855-197354 GCA_002080005.1 Gigantidas platifrons
CCCCAGGGGCCTTAGCTATAAGGCATTTAATTTGCCTAGTCACCCTGACCATAAATATATATGGCTTAGGAGTAGGGATCTCAACCATTAAAAAGTTCACTTCAGGTAGGGGGTGGGATATGACCCCCCCTGGGCCTTAGCTATAAGGCATTGAATTTGCCTAGTCACCCTGATCATAAATATATATGGTTTAGGGTGGGTATCTCGGTCACATTATTTTATACAGATTCATTTTAACTGTATTATACTAAATTAAATGTCAATATTTAAATTAAAGTTATCTCTCTTTCCACAGATTAAATTAGAGTTATCTCTCTTTCCACAGAAAACAGATTTTTTCAGAAAGCATACAATCATAAACATGAATTGCCTGTGGTGGCCATGTTTGTTAATGGATCGGGATGAAATTAGCAATCTTGATAGAGGACCTTCCATAGATGCTTCCTACCAAGTTTCGGTTCATTTGGCTAAGCGGTGTCAGAGGAGAATATTTTTTAAAATAGGCCAATCAAAAACAAGAATTGCTTGTGGTGGCCATGTTTGTATATGGATCGGGACAAAATGAGCAATCTTTATAGAGGACCTTCCATAGATGCTTCATACCACGTTTCAGTTCATATGGCTGAGGGGTTTCAGAGGAGAAGATTAAAATGTGAAAAGTTAACGGACGACAGACGATGGACGACGGAAGACAGACGACGGATGACGGACACCAAGTGATGGCAAAAGCTCACATTGCCTTTGGCAAGGTGAGCTAAAAAGGTCAGATCTACCGCTAACCATTAAACCACTTATGAAGCTAAAAAAAGGTCAGATCTACCGCTAACCATTAAACCACTGATGAAGTTAAAAAAGGTCAGATCTACCACTAACCATTACATCACCGATGAAGTTAAAAAAGGTCAGATCTACCACTAACCATTAAACCACTGATGAAGCTTAAAAAGGTCAGATCTACCGCTAACCATTACACCACCGATGAAGTTAAAAAAGGTCAGATCTACCAATAACCATTAAACCACTGATGAAGTTAAAAAAGGTCAGATCTACCACTAACCATTACATCACTGATGAAGTAGAAAAAGGTCAGATCTACCACTAACCATTAAACCACTGATGAAGTTAAAAAAGGTCAGATCTACCACTAACCATTACATCACCGATGAAGTAGAAACAGGTCAGATCTACCACTAACCATTACACCACCGATGAAGTTAAAAAAGGTCAGATCTACCACTAACCATTAAACCACTGATGAAATTAAAAAAAGGTCAGATCTACCGCTAACCATTAAACCACTGATGAAATTAAAAAAAGGTCAGATCTACCGCTAACCATTAAACCACTGATGAAATTTGAAAAAAAGGTCAGATCTACCGCTAACCATTACACCACCGATGAAGTTAAAAAAGGTCAGATCTACCACTAACCATTAAATCACTGATGAAGTGAAAAAAGGTCAGATCCAACTGCCATTATAATCGGCATGTGAATCATCATATGGTATTAAGCAACCATTCAAAGTTTTCCCCAGAAATTCCCATTTAAGCTGTAGGAGAGCAGCTGTGCATACAAACAATTGTGATGGTGGACAAAAGTGAAGGACAGGACTAAAACAATATGTCTCCCCCAGACCGGGGGTCTAATGATGAACTGATTTACTATGTGCATACTTTCTCTGTAATTTCTTTATTCTGAGATGTAACTCTTTGTTCTAACAAGGAAATTCTGTTCATCATGGCTGACATCAAATCATGATCATTTGGTGCTAAAATAAAAGATATATATATATTGGTATATAAAGTAACATGTGTGATATTTTCAATACCACAATTAGTCCAATATAATTCCATCATTATCTACAATATACTGAGAACCCTCCAGTAATTATAGATTGTACAAGTCATTTAGTGATAGATTGAAATAGCCTTGTTATAAGATTTCTGGAAAATTAGGGAAAAGGGTACCTGTAAATACATGGCAGTTATTTGGTAGGGATTGTTGGAATTAGCAGAAGGAAATTTTAAAAGGGTGCAGCTTCATTATTAGAATCAGTACCGCTGGTTTGGTATCAATACGTTACATTTGTCAATTTCATTAAAAGTCGTTAAATCAATGAAATTAAAACTATTACTAATGGTTAATTCTTAAAACAATGTGAAAGAATTTGGGTGTGACACTGTGTCTTAACTACTACTAAATTTTTTTTTTTTTTACAAATCAATCATAGAGATTATATTTATAAATTATTAAGTTCTTTCAAAGTTAACAATATATAGAAATCTTGATTTAACCAGTTATTCTTCATATATTTGATATAAATTTACTGGTCAATTTATATATAATAAAGTAGTCAGAGGCCAGTAAAAGGCAAAAATATTCCCCAATTCTGATCATATTTCCTGACGTGTTAAGAGAGGAGCATATTGAATCAGCCAAATAATTTGCGCCTATGAGCGGATGTCAGCATTATTAGCATGTCAGTTATTATTGTTATTGAATGTCATTGGTTCTATATAATGACATCACAGTTAGAGGTCAAAGGTTAAGCAATATTATAGTGCTACTTAAGTTTTTTGTCCATTACTATGCAAATGCTTTAAAGCATTTAAAAAAAATGCACTATAAATATGTAACTGCTCATTAATATATCATGAAATTTACAAGAAAACGATTTCAATAAAGTTGTAAAAAAAAGATATTATCAAACATTTCACAAAAGATTGTCCTGAAGCTTATCATAGAAACTAGATTTTGAAACTTTTTTAAGTTTGAACAAAAATCTAAAATTCATGAAGACATCAAACTAAAATTTGTATTGAATAATAAATATAAGTGTTAAATATACATAAAATACTAAAAGAAAAATTAGAGACTTACTGGAGCCTGTATTGCTCAAATGTTTACAAATTATCTGTTTATTATTCAATGATTATTTATGAACAGTCTGTGTTTAATCAGGGTTGTAGTTTGTGAGAATAGGGTTAGGGTTATTGTGTTTAATGCCACTTTCAACAATATTTCAGTTATATCGTGGCAGTCAGTTTTACTGGTGGAGGAAACCACCGACCTGACACAAGTCACTGACAAACTTTATCACATAATGTTGTATCGAGTACATTTTGCCTTAACGGGATTCGAACTCACAACGTTAGTGGTGATAGGCCCTGATTGCACAGGTAGTTATAAATCCAACTACCATACGATCATGACTATGACGGCCCTTAATTTGTGAGAATAAGATACTTTAACATTTTCCTACTATCAAAACTTTTCCTGAACTGGTGGCCATCTTTGATTTCCAATCAACATTAATTGCGTTAATGTGTTAAATGTTGAAATTCTGATTGGCACAAAAACATAAAATCTGTAAGCCACCATCCATGATCCAATAAACATTCTCTATCATATTGGTATTGCAGAAGGTATTGAAATGTGAAAGGTTTTACAAGGGTGACAACTCTGGATGATGACAGCTGCCAAGCAGAGATGGGGTAATTGTAATTGTAATCATTAATCAGCTGTAATCGATTACATTTTTTCGAGTAATCATTGTATTCATTAATCATCCTAAAATCTGATTACATGTAATTTAATTTAATCAATTACTTTTCAAATACCCTGTAATCATGATTACTTTTTGATTACATTCTGATTACAATGGAAATAAATCTCAAATTGTGTCTATGGATAATATATTAATATATTATATCCAAAAAGAGTTATTTTAATGTTCATATCTAATAAGTATGCTTCTTTTGGAAATCTAAACAGAATGCATATCCTCAACTGTCAAAGCTATCTTTGGAATACTTTTCAATTCAGGCATCATCTGCTGCCGTTGAAAGACTTTTTAGCATAGGAGGGAAAATATTCCGACCTGACAGATGTAGACTAAAATTTAAAACATTTCAACGATTGATGATGATCAAGTGCAATGGTTCATAAAGTTACAAATTGTCAAATTGTACATGTTACATTGTATATATGTTATAAATCTGTGTGATTTATTAAATTGGTGAAGTTTGAAGTTCTACTTTAAAAACATATCCAATAAAGCCCTTAAATCCTTATAAAAAATGCAAATAACTTAACTAACATGTTAAACATCATTCAAATAACTTAACTAACATGTTAAACATCATTCAAATAATTATGAATTATTTTAAAATTCATTGTAATCAGATGTAATCATTATTACTTTACCAATGTAATCATTAATTTAATCAATTACTTTCAGAAATGCTGTAATCATTAATTTAATTTATTCGTACATTTGGCAAAGTAATTGTAATTTAATCAATTACATTGAAAGTAATCGGACCCATCTCTGCTGCCAAGTGATGGCAACAGCTCAAATAATTGTTTAAGTCAAGTGAATCAAAAAGTTAAAACTGGTTAATAGTGAATAAATATAATATATTTCTGTGTTATTGAATTAAAAAAATATTAATAAAGAAAGTGAAAAACTGTATTGATACCGAGAATAACTTTGTAAAATGTAATGGAGGACATTTGTAAACCATTGGATGAGAAGGAAAAGAAATCTAGGAAAAAAGGCAAGGATGAGGTAACTTGAAACATTAAAGAGGATGAGATTTGAGATAGACCTACATGTAGTATAGGATTTTGACCTAAAAGAAGTTTCTTTAGCCAAGAAACTGTAGCTACAGTAACAAAGTAAACATGAGAAAGTTTGGACAGGAAATAGTAAGAATCTATCCCATCCACCTCATACATTTTGTACATGCAAGAATACATTATATATCTTTTCACCTGCTCTTGAAAAACATATACGCTATTCAAATTGTCAAATTTCTTTCGACTATTACTGAGGTCTACTTACCTTATAATAACTATTTTTGATTTTTACATCTTGGGGATTTTATTAAACAATTTTTTAAATTTCAATTCTCTTTAGCAATAATGTGTAACAGGTTTTTTTTAATTTTCTTTGTAAGCACCGATAATCTGAAAAATTATTTTCAAATTTACAAAATTTGGTCTAGGAATAATCCAGATTTTGAAGATGAAATATAGATTTGCAACCAAATCAATGACTACACCTTGACAAGACAGAATCATCTCTAAATGTTCTGAATCAGATTAAATTAAAAAAAAATTCAAGAAAAACAGTTGCTAATACAAACAAAATGGTAGAAAATTCTACATTTTAGGAAACTGCTCAAATTCAAGAGCAAAAACATAGCTAAAATCCAGTTTTGTTAAATAATAAGAATAAGTTACAAAGCACAAAAACAAAAGAAAAGCATAATTTTATACACAAGATAATATATGTTAGAAATGTTATGCTAGCATTTATATATTATGCTAGCAAGCCTGACTTACCTGTAAGGAATGTATTGTGATTGTGCATATCATAGGTATTATGATCATAAGAGGCACTAGGAGGTCGTTCTACAATAACCATTATAAAACATATTTTCAAATATTTATTACCATGACAACCACTTCAACAACATCAAACCACCAACCTTCAACATGCCTGTATTAGATAATGACTGTTGGAATGCTATAACTTGCATATTACATTTTGAGGGCGACAAGTTTTTCTTATTACCGGTATATAAATCTATTATTTGAATAAAACACCAAATATAACTTTTTTAATAACGGATTATTACTGGATAATTTCACAATTCTGTAAATCATTCTGATGTGACCTGCCATATTTTTTTATTGCTTCCCCAAAAGTTGTGCTATTGTCAAGATTATTAATTTATAAAATCAATATTTCCTCTTATTCCAATGGTTTTCTACACATCAGTATATATTGTACTTTAAAAAAATTTCAGAAGCCATTTTCAATATATATTTTTTCACATGAACAAAAAACCCTTGAAAACAGTCAGTACTCTACATTTGTTAAATTTATTTATTAAATCTCACATCCATGAAATCAGCTATCACCTTTTAATCCTATTTCATTCCCATGGAAACATAAATAATTTACTGCCACCAATCAAAAATAAGACGTCCAATCACAAACTTAACCTCACAACAAACCTGCCATAATACACGATAAAATCATATACCTAATGATGATGTATTGGACATTCTTGGAGTGTTCTGATTGGACAACAATCCACGTGTGGTGTCCAGCTTTGGTAGACCTCCATTGAACGGATCTCTCATCCTCAGACGAGATGTAGCCATATTAGTAGTTATCTCTTCCAACAGTTTACTTTCATCCTCTGTAAGACAAAATTATATTCAGAGTAATATCTTGAAGTCAATTTCCACTATGGATTAACCAAGTATTTGAGTTAACTGATAGAGTACAAACCTGTCTAAACCAAACCTCCTGGTGACCAACTTTTGTATTCAGAATAGACAGGTGTTTGATTTACACTGGTTTTCCTACATTGGGATTTTCCATTTGATTGTTCTCTCTCATATAGTGGTACATGTAAGATTTTGCCATGCTTCTAATGGTATAACAACAGCTATAAATATTTTTTTGATTGTGCATATCTCCATTTTCACCTACTAGACAATTTTTAAGAAAACCTATATTCTCAAGATGGGGTGTGGCATTAACTAACAAACTTATGATGGGCATATCAAATACATTCATCATATCTCACCAATATACACTGGTTATATCAATACAGTCAAACCTGTATTAAGAGGTCACCTTTGGGACAAAGGAAAAGTGATCTTTAAGACAAGAGACCCCTTAAAAAATGTTCACTTCATATGAAATTTTCTAAGACAGGACAAGAAAAATGTGACCTTTTAATACAGGTGACTGCTTAGTAGAGGTGACCACTTAGGCAGGTTTGACTGTACAGATATAAATTTACCATTCCACTCCATTCTTCCTAAAACTACACAAGTACAATGCCTCAGATTAAAGTACTCCAAATAATCAGTGCATATAGAGCTATACACTTACTTGATTCAAAATATTTCCATCTATCCAACATCCAAGCCATGTTTAAATATTTGTATGGATATCAAGGTATATATATATAATGCAATTATCAATTTCCTTGCATACCAAATAAATCAATTACTATTCATAATCAATAATAAATCCAACATCATCTCTCTATGATAGCCTTGTTGGTATTTGAAACTGAATGGTACATGGATGAATGAACAGAACATTAAATCCACTTTGATTGAATATTAAATTCCACCAATATTGCCGATATATTTCATTAAAAAAATCACTTAATTATTCCTAATACAGAATTTTTAATTAGCAATATTTTGAATTTGACTTCTTTGATCTGTGTTTTTTAAATCAGATTTAATAATTAAGTTTTACTGTGAAATTATAGATTCGTTGGAGCATATCATTATATACAGGTATACATGAATGTATTTAAATCGTAATGAACATGTATTTTATTAATCTGGGATTCAGTTTACATTGTATAAGGAGACGTCTATTAAAGTACATTGTTTTCAATCTACGATGAGATATCATGTATACAAATGATTTAAAGATTAAAGCATGGTCTGTATAGCAAGTCAGATTGCATGTTTACATATGATCCAATACACAAATACATTCCATTAATATAGTAAGATGACTTTTTGTTTCAACTGGATCTCAAGAAAGATCATTTGTTATTCTATCCAGTGTTTCCGGAAAGATACTAAAAAAGGAGGTGTGTATGGGTCTCTAGATTAAATCTGCCCGTGGGTCAAATATTTTAAATCAGCTTTTGATTGTTTATGTTCGAACTAATTTTTACGTCTCTTGGCCCTATCTTAAATATGGACCGGACCCAGCCCTAATATCAAACCCTGCTAAATATATTTACGGATATATAATTATAAATGGACGTACAGACACATGTAAAACTTAATGCCAGAGATGCCAGTGGCGGCAACATAAAAATGTGGTTTTCTATGAAATATAAGAGAAAAATCTGAAGTGATGAAAACTATTATCCATTGACTGTAGCTTAATAATCTATAAAATACCTAAATATTCTGGCTGCCTGAAGGGAAGAGATCTGGACCTGCAAAATATAAAGAAAGATTCTTGTCAAAACAACTTTTCAGTAATTAACTTGAAATAACTGAAAATTGCAGAAATATTTTACTTAGAGCTCTACAATATATGACTTATATAATCGGGGGAGTTTTTACAACATCATACAAACACATAGTTACATTTTGTATTCCAGCTAGGTACTTTCCTATTGTGTGGGTTGCAAAGCCATTTTCTCTAAGCCTGTCGTCTATAATCTATTTTGCTTCAGATCACTAGGTAACATGAGTGTGTCTGGTTGAGCTTACTAACAATGCACTAAATCAAATGTATACTAACAAAGAGATTTAGTAGCTGGAAAAGTATTACTAAATGTGCAGCATTATAATATTTATATATTTGTGGCAGACCATATTAAAAGTATGATTATTTTAAAATTTTATTACATAAGTTTTAAAATTGACAAATGTACCAGTGTAAAGACATAAATCAAGACGTAAACAAATACTGAACATATGTGTGTTAAATGACACTATATAATACCAATCCATGGATTAGAAAGTGAACACAATTACACACATATCAACCATCAATACATTAACAATCAATAGGCAAATTATAAATTTCTGATTTTGTGGTCTGCAATTGCAAAAATGAAAAATTACTTTGAAAATAAACTATTTTTCAAGCTAACATTAGCACATATATGTTATTTTATCTGCAGATCTTAGTGAACCACCATTTAAAGTCAAATACTATGGACAAAAATAAATTGATCTCAGAGATATAAAACAGAAATTATCTGAACCTGTAGTTTTAGGTGGTACTTATAAAAACACCAGATTTTTCATGCAAAAAAAAAATCTGATTAATGTTTCGTGTGAAAAAAAAAATCTGACTCGAGGGGAAAAACATAGGACTTCCCACCTAAAACTTAGATGTTAGCACAATTATTGTAAGTTAAAATATGCATCTAATTCATATACTAAACTTTATCAGTAATTTATATTTCAAACTACATGTATCACTTTTAGAGTGGATAGCAACATAGAGAGCTATTTCAAACAGAAAATCTTTTCCTAATCCAACATAAGATAACATAGACACAATATAAGAATTGATATGACACAATATGTCTACAATAATACCTTTGTAATCATAGTGCAAACATAATATACTCACATATCATTCATATACATTCAATTGTTCACAATCAAATATTTTTATTGATCTCATCACAAAGTGAATATATAATACAACTGTTATCAGAATATTAACAATACAATTGACATTTGTTCTTTTGAAGATCTGTTTTTCACTTTAAATAGGAATTATGACCAAATGTCAAATTTACAAAATAACAAAATAATACATTTAACCTTAGATTCACAGATAAAATAACCAAACAAACAAATCCTTGCAATACACAAAATAGTCCTTTGTTATATATATATATTGTGCCTTTTCTACTTTTGTTTCGGAATTTAATTTTGGGGCATATCTTTATAACAAAACATAAATTGTTAACTACATATATATAAATGTATTTAATTGGCACAAATAAAAAACTTATGTTTCTTCAGGGGGTATGAGTGGCTGAGAGTCTTAACAGCAATGATGTGGGGTCATGCCCTCATAAAATGACCACCATCTTACGTGTTAAGATTTCTAGACACCTACTCATGGTTGGAGTTTCAACAGTCAGTTAGTAATAACACTATAAGACTGGTAGTCACAATATATCTAAGCAGGTCAGCGGTTTTCTCCAGGTACTTCGATTTCCTCCAACAATAAAACTGACAGCCACGATATAACTGAAATATTTTTGAAAGTGGCGTTAAACATCATAATCGTAACCATATAGCTGAGCATAAAGAAAACAACAATACAACCCATTGCCTTAGCTAATTTTAAATTTGTAGAAAAGCAAAATAAACAAATTATTGGTAAAATATTATACCAAATTGCTGTCTTATCATAAATGCTTAAACTCTGGTAGCATGTCCCTCTATTTCAGCCAAAATACATTAATTATATCATATATTTCTTTTGCTAGTACTAGTAGATGTCAATAATAAGGTTTGTCCGACATGCCCATATCATTTCAAAATGACAGACATGTCAGAATTTCTTTTATAACTTATGCCAGTGTGTTAAACACTTGTGACCTGTACATTTTGTTTGACCACTTGACCAATGCATATAAAAACAAGAGCCCACATGCTACAAGTGCTCACTACATGTACATTCTACCATACAACCTTTTGACCCCTAATAAATTCCTGTACTTTGGGTCTTTAATGTACATGTAACTGAATTCTTCAATTTAAACAAAAAAAGGTTAGCCAACTTAAAATTGCTTTAAAAAGTAACTAACAGACGTAAAGGCAAATCTGGCAAGTCTGATGACTTAACATGTTATAGTTCTGGGTAAAAAGTCAAAATTATCTCAGCCAATTAGAGGCCATGACAGCCATCTAGGATTTCATATCACTCAGAAAATATTGTTGTAAATGACTCGCCATTTATTACAAATAATGTTCTACAAGGATGATCTGATCGTTGGTAAAAATAATGTTCTACAAGGATGATCTGATCACTGGTAAAAATAATGTTCTACAAGGATGATCTGATCACTGGTAAAAATAATGTTCTACAAGAATGATCTGATCGCTGGTAAAAATAATGTTCTACAAGGATGATCTGATCGCTGGTAAAAATAATGTTCTACAAGGATGATCTGATCGCTGGTAAAAATAATGTTCTACAAGGATTATCTGATCGCTGGTAAAAATAATGTTCTACAAGGATGATCTGATCGCTGGTAAAAATAATGTTCTACAAGGATGATCTGATCGCTGGTAAAAATAATATTCTACAAGGATGATCTGATCGTTGGTAAAAATAATGTTCTACAAGGATGATCTGATCTCTGGTAAAAATAATGTTCTACAAGGATGATCTGATCGCTGGTAAAAATAATGTTCTACAAGGCTGATCTGATCGCTGGTAAAAATAATGTTCTACAAGGATGATCTGATCGCTGGTAAAAATAATGTTCTACAAGGATGATCTGATCGCTGGTAAAAAATAATGTTCTACAAGGATGATCTGATCTCTGGTAAAAATAATGTTCTACAAGGATGATCTGACCGCTGGTAAAAAAATAATGTTCTATAAGGATGATCTGATCGCTGGTAAAAAATAATGTTCTACAAGGATGATCTGATCGCTGGTAAAAATAATGTTCTACAAGGATGATCTGATCGCTGGTAAAAAAATAATGTTCTACAAGGATGATCTGATCGCTGGTAAAAATAATGTTCTACAAGGATGATCTGATCGCTGGTAAAAAATAATGTTCTACAAGGATGATCTGATCGCTGGTAAAAATAATGTTCCCCAAGGACGATCTGATCGCTGGTAAAAATAATGTTCTACAAGGTTGATCTGATCACTGGTAAAAATAATGTTCTACAAGGATGATCTGATCGCTGGTAAAAATAATGTTCTACAAGGATGATCTG
>MJUT01055607.1:198222-234622 GCA_002080005.1 Gigantidas platifrons
CTACAAGGATGATCTGATCGCTGGTAAAAATAATGTTCTACAAGGATGATCTGATAGCTGGTAAAAATACTGTTCTACAAAGATGATCTGATCTCTGGTAAAAATAATGTTCTACAAGGATGATCTGATCGCTGGTAAAAATAATGTTCTACAAGGATGATCTGATCGCTGGTAAAAATACTGTTCTACAAAGATGATCTGATCGCTGGTAAAAAATAATGTTCCCCAAGGATGATCTGATCTCTGGTAAAAATAATGTTCTACAAGGATGATCTGATCACTGGTAAAAATAATGTTCTACAAGGATGATCTGATCGCTGGTAAAAATCAAACAAGGCCCTAATAGAACATGAACACTGTATAACTGTAAAACCAAATAATAAAATAAGTCAGAAAATTATCCAATTTATTAAGTGATGTTGTCTAATTACGAATCAGTGTCCAAACTGAAGACCACATTGACTGGCATTACATTGTTACCCTATGTACCACTTGTATTTAATAGAGATTTATAGATCTGAGCTTAATTAATTGTTTTTTGCATATACATGTATGTAAGGTAACAAAACCATGTGCAACCAAGAACCCACATTCATTTAAATATGCATGGTCTATCTTACCTATACTTTTTGTATTTCTTTTCTTTATTTAATTTTAAACTTTTTGTTGACCTGCATGATTCATCAATGATAATAAACATATGACCTATATACATTTATATTAAAAAAAAACAAAAACAAAAAACTGGGACAAACCTTTAGCATATACAATAAAAAAAAACTTCTAATTTGGGTTTCATTAACTTAAATATGTTAAAATTAAATACTGTCTGTGTGTTTTTAGATATTATATGTGAAAAAGTGTGCATCACATTTACAGTACATTCAATGAGACAATATGTAATAAATAACTGTGACTGCTAGAGACATATCACTCAGCTTTGTAACATGGATATATCTTTTGTTCTATTTAATATATCTTCTAAATTTCTTTGATTTAGAGTGGATTAGGTTAGGGTTATGGTGTTTAATGCCAATTTCAATAATATTTCAGTTATATTGTGGTGGTCAGTTTTATTGGTGGAGGAAAGCAGAGTACCAGGTGAAAACCATTGATCTGTTGCAAGTAAATGACAAATTTCATCACATAATGTTGTGTCGAGTACACCTCACCATGAGCAGGATTCAAACTCACAACATTAGTGGTGATAGGAAATGATTGCATAGGTAGTTGTAAATCTAACTGCCATACGATCATTACAATTTAGAGTGTTACGTGCATAAGAAAGACAAAATTAAGTAAATAGATTAATTAAACATACAGCAGTTGTATCAGTGATTTATCATGATTTCAATTTTCCTGCATTTCAAAACACGAGAAAATTATTGATATTTGAATTGGATTCCAAAATGTGCGGAAGTAAATGAAAATTAATTTTAGTTCTATTAAATTAGAACTGGAATATTGTTAACTTAAAATTTTGCAGATTGATTCATGAAAACTGGAACCCAATGAATAAAAAATTCAAAATATTTGTTGAAATTTCTAGATTTACAAAATCCACAAAAAATGGAACACAATGAAAAATAATTCTAAACATTTAAAGTCTGTGGACATGGTGGATTCAATCAATTACAAAAACAAACAAAATTGGTATCCAATGAAAAATAACAATCCCCAACAGTTTCAAACATTTGACAAATAGAGGACAAAATGCATTAACAAATTGTATTTAAAGTATGAACACATATCTTAATTATGTTGTAACAAAACATCCAAAACAGGATAAAGCTTAGGTAAATACATCAAAATTTACAGGACAGTGTGTACATAACTGTGACAAATTCCTCTCACCACACATCTTACCTATCTGCCAAGCTGTGCTCTGTCTGGTCAAATCGCCTTTTACAAAAGAAAAAAATGACAAAACTCTTAAAGGGGCATTTTCTGCCAAAATTGTAAATTTTTGTTACCCATAAAAACTACATGTATCAGATATGATTGATGCCTTAATAAAACGTGTTTCTGTAACTTATAAATGTTATGAAATGTATGCGCATTGGGAAAAAAGGTGCAACTGCTCGTGTTTTGAGATCGATCAAGAAATGGACGCCATCTTATTACTTATCGGCATTGTTTACGGAGTTTGCCGAATCGTCATTAAATCAGTACAACAATGCACTTATTTCTTATTTTCTGTGAATCTGCTTTTAGTAGGCGTTAATTACGGACAAAGAACCATTCAAGTTTGCAGTTAATAAGCGACAAAATACAAATTATTCGTTATTTCCCTGTCACTAGTAAGGTCAGTTGCATACGGAGAAAGCGAGGTCAAATTATTTGCTTGCAAGGCAATAATCAATCGATGGTAATTTTCGTTCTCAAAAGGCGAAAAGTGGTACGATAAGCTGTTTAATGTGAAATATTCACCTTTATTTCATCATTTTAAAGCTATTTACCAATTTCCAAAACACATATTTTTTAGGGTCAAAATTGTAGCTAATGCCTCTTTAAATAACAATTTGAAACATTTATTTGCGTTATTTTAACTGATATTTCCTTCTATTTTTTTAATACTCTTTATTATTATATCTAATAAAAACATGTTTTCATTTCATCAATAATTGCAAATCAGAAGATCTCTGACAAATTATTGTAAGGGGAAATAACTCAAGAAATATAGTCTTCAATCAAAGTCATGCTTCCCAACACTGTAGAAAATTGAATAAAATCTTCTCTAAGCTTACACCCATCACAGAGAGATTTAATCAACTCAATCTCTAAAGGACCCTAAATAGCTTGACACCTATGCATAATGATACGATCCATAATCATTAGAATACCAGTCATATTTGTTTATCCCATTAAGTAAACAAACCGAAATTGTATTCTGTTTTAAAATGAAATAAAATATGCATATAACAACAAAATAAACTAGAGACTCATTAGAGCCTATATCCCTCAGACCCTCACCTGGTAAATTTTATAGACATGTTTTGTCCCATCAACACCAGTTTTTATAAAAAAAAAAATGTAGGTCCTTTGTTATACATGTGCTATGTCCTGTTGTCACATGTTGTAAAGGACTATCCAAGGAACATACAAAATATACCAGCCAAGTTAAATACCAAATGGTTCATGGGTTCAGTGGTTTTAGGGAAGAATACTTTAAAATATTTTCCAATAACATTTAAAAGAATACATGGACAATTATTTCTCCTGGAGTTATTTCCCTTTGACATTTACTCTCAAGTGGAGTTGTTGTCTTTATAAAACAAGTTGTATGCTTAAATGTATTGTGAGTAATTATATTGTTGGTTGTTTCAGAGATCATTGCAACTCACTATTTTCAATTGAGACTCACCAAAGTTTTCAAAGTTTAGATTCTTACAATGGTGAGACTCACCAAAGTTTGCAAAGTTTAGATTCTTACAATGGTGAGACTCACCAAAGTTTTCATAGATGTCTTCAGGACTCATCAAATAAAAATGCTACAAGGATCCTGTTGTTTCCATGAGAAGAGGATAAATATAGACTTTTCATGTTACCCAATGACCTAGTAAGGTTTGGCTTCATAGAAGGTTTTAAGTACAACATGTTGTTTGTCCAAATTAATCTAACTTGCATATTCAGATAATTTCACAAAAAAAGTATTGTATGTCTGTTACTAATTTTTAAATTTTATTCATCTCCATCTTAAAGGATTTTTTATTTTATTTTTAGTAATGGTGGCCATTCTGGATACACAGTTTATAAATTGGACCATCCAAGCATCATGCAAGTAATCTTCAGTTAAATTTTAGTCCACTGATTAACTATTTAAAATAATATTTTATCAAACCAGACAAATTTGAATTTCCAACAAATAATAGGGAAATTAATTCACAGAAAATCATGGATAATAAGTTGTTTACCTCCCTTCATCAATTTTACCTCTACCTATTTAATAATAAAAAAACTGTCTGGTTTATGTTTACTTGAGAATTTTATAATAATAATAATAATAATTTATTGAGCTGTCTTATTTCTCCCTGTAATTATCTGCTGACCTCATGACTTAAAGAAGAATTTTGAGGACATTCGATTGATGGTTCCCATGTTATAATAAATGAAACTTAGAAGAAAAAATGTGTAAAAGCAGAATATACCATGGCATATATATTAAGAGCAAGACAAACGTGACATGTACTCCAATAAGGCAATATTAATAATAAAGGAAGCAGGACAAATCGCCCCACTGCCAACTTGCCCCACCTTTTTGCCAACTCGCCCCACTTTCGAGACAAGTCGCCCCACTATCATTGAACAACTCGCCCCACTATAATAATACGTGAGAAACAATGCAAGTAAATGAAGTAATGATTAATTAGATCTTTGTTTAAGTTAACAGAAATTGATTAAACTTGTTAAAGAAGATTATTTAATATAATAATTAAAAATAGAAATCGTGTAATCAAGTAATGATTAATTAGATCTTTGTTTAAGTTAACAGAAATTGATTAAACTTGTTAAAGAAGATTATTTAATATAATAATTAAAAATAGAAATCGTGTTATTTAATCAAATAATAAGGTAAATTAGATCGTCTAATCAAATTGATAATTAAAGCTCAAACAAGTTTTAATCGGTTGTTGTTTTAACAATTAACAATGATATTGTTTATATAATAGAACACTTTGAAAAGATAAAAGCAAGTTTGGGTTTGAGAAAAATATCTTGGCTTGGCATTGAAATGATAAATAGGAAAACCAACGTTTTCCTGCATTCACAATGTCTACAGATAATCCGTGTGCTGTATGTCGTAATTCTGTCCGTAGTAGGCAGGAGGGGCTGCAGTGTGACAACTGTGACCAGTGGCAACACCGAAAATGCAATTCTGGTAAGTCTTTTCTTTATATTATTTAATTTTATATACATATATATGCTGAGAACAAAGTATCTTTCTATAATCACGGGTGGTTTGCTACGTCACACGCACGGATACTTGAACATCGCCTCGAGGTAGGTTTATGCAGTTGTACAATTTAAAAAAAGGAAAACCAAGTAGTTCACCGAAGGGCCCACATATCAGACTTCATTGTTAGCATACATTCATTGCGTGGAAACCCGTCAGTTTTGCAAACACTTCTGTACTGTTAAATGGGTTTTGTGTGAATGGTATCCTTGCCCGGAATTTTAACTGTACATCTATGTTATTAAAAAAAGTTCGCCATATGGTCTTATGGGATCCATATTCTTTTTTACAATTTGTGTACCACACCGTAATAATTTTTAACATCTCTTTCATTTACATGTAGGCCGAGAAAATCTTAGCAAACTGACAGAATTTTGTAATGAATGTAATAACTTTAATATCGTTAATTGAACGAATGTTTCATTTCATTTACATGTATGCCGTGAACAACGTATCAAACTAGCAGAATCTTTCCAGAATCGTATAATGAATATCATAATTTAATTGCGTTGAGCGTGAATTTCTTTTCATTTACATGTATGCCGTGAACATCGAACTAGCAGAATATTTTAAACTGTATATAGAGAATAATACATGGCAAAATCCGTATCATATGCCGTATCATCCCGAGATACCAATATCATCCAGAGGGCCTTTATTCAAAATTACTGTATTTACCACTAAATATATGATAAATATTAATATTTGATCTCTTCCTTTGATAATTTTTATTTTTAATATATTCATATATTGTAGGTATGACTAGACAAGAGTACTGGCAGTTGGTAAAAGAAGAGAAGACCTTCACTTGGTGGTGTATAGAGTGTGGTGAGCCACAACCAGTTGCTGAGAGTACAACCATTCCAGACTCACCACAACCCAGCAATGACCAGCACCCAGAGTCGCCTCTACGAGAACTTCATGCATCTTTTAACGTCAGTGTATCGTTTGAGATGCCAACAGTGCATAATGAGAGGTAAGTGAAATTGAATACAATTTAAAAATGTAATATTGTTAATGGGACACCGAATAGCTAAAGACAAAAACTGTTTCAGGAAATCAATGATTTAGTTTATTTTCTTCAATCTAGTTCATTTATCATTATTTCAATTTATACAAGGACATACTTTTAATGTTTTCACTTTTTTAAAATCGTGATAATGCCGCCAATCGTTGAAAAATGGAATACAAAAGCTTAAAAATCACCTGTTGCTAGTTAATTCATGACCAAGATGGATGACGTTTGTCGATGTGCAAGATACTTACCGTTACATTGATATACTAAACATCAACTTAGCAGTACTTAATATTATAAATATACTTAATATAATGTTAATATATGTATCGAATTTAATATATGCAGATTATTTGGTGACATTTTTGGTAATAGTATGTTTTTTTCCCCTTCTAGTTCCATTGCTGACGAGACAGTAGCCAACATAGAGCCAGCCGACGACTTCATCACCTTCACAGTAGTTGACTCTGGTACACAACGCACCAAGCGTAAGCTAGTAGACAGCCATGGCTACACTTATAATGTAAAGGTAATTATAATTGTATTATAAAACGACTTGGCATATTGGTTTGGGTATACAACTATATTGTTATGGATTGATTGATAGATTAATTAATTTGTTTAGGAAATGTTATTATGAGACTTAGAATTAGAACTATGGTGTAACACTTTAGAATGTTTATATAAAGTAATATCAGTAGCATCTAACAGACAAAGATTTTATAAATTCCGACCACTCTATTTTGAACTTCAATAACTTTATCAGACGCATGAACAAGAAGGCCAACGACGAGAAGCCACCATTCTACGTGCTGATCCCCCTACTCCACAAAGAGGCCAAACTACTGCCGATCCAGATGAAGTTGGTGTCAGAGGGCAAGCTCACCCGTTACCAGCGTACGGTAGCCCGCACCAACCAGGCCATCCTCTTCAACATCTGGGAACAGTACTCCGCCTGATCCATCTCAACCACAAGACTGCTGAATCAGTGTGGCCGTGTAAACGGACCTGTTGTCGAGTGTGACTAATAGACAGTGTCTTGTAAATATGTACATGTTGTGCTCAAATGTAAAACATTATCATAGTTAAATAAAGTTATGAAGACATATTTATCCTAAACTGTATTTATGAAATGATGTCTTCTAATATGTTTCATTATTTATAGCTAGTGCTTGTCTCTTTGTTAAACTAAACATATATTGTTATACTATGTATTGTTATACTATGAATGAAACAAATAAAAATAATAAAATACACTTGTATACTTATTTTAATGACAAACATATTTTATCCTATATCCATTTATATGTTGGTTCACACTCAACTAAAAAATCATGTCTTCATGAATATCAAAGTTACACAAACAAAACATCGTTCAGCATAAAATAATATACATAATTTATACCACAATATTCGCGGGTGTAAACAGAGTTGACAATTGGGGCGAGTTGGCAAACAGATATTTACTTATAGTGTGTAAACATGCAAAACTTACAAATGAACATTGTAAGGTAAAAAGAGTTGACCAAATAAAAGTGGGGCGAGTTGTCTGGCATTCATAATAAATACTAAATTGAATTTTAATCTCACCCTGGTAGCAAAGGCTGTTTGTGTGATTTCTTTAAGCTTGACAATGGAGAACTCATGATAATATTATTCTAAATATGATCCTGTAGATTTTCTATAGTTATCTTTATCATGATTTGAAGACGCTGTTGTACATCGATTGTGTTCAGCTTCAACTTCTATCGTGGTCTTGTTTGAAGAGTATAATTCGGTAGAAGTGAACAAAAATGTCGATGGGAATGTGTTTTACTCATGTAAAACTTATAACAAACAGTTATTACAAGAAATGAATTCAAAATACGTCGCAAAAGTATTTTAAAGAAAAACACAATCGATCCATCACATTTTATTTGTTTACTTGCCACCGGATGTAGTAATAATTACAAAACTGTGTCGGTCTATAGATTCCGAATAGTATGATTAAACTTTGAGAAAATCGGAATACGTAACCCGAATAATTCAGTCGTTATATTACGCTCCCGCTGGTCGCTACTGTCGCAGTGGATAGAGGGCGCTGAATTATTCGAGTTACGGATAAATAAGGGTAATAACAAAATTACCGAACACAGAGCAATCTTCCAAAGGGAAATTCAAAACTCATATATCAATAAACAGACAAAATCGGTCAACAACCGGGAAACTGGGAAACCGACTTGGTACAGACATTTCTAAAGAAATGGTGGATTGAATCAGATTTTACGGCGCCAACCTCTCGCTTCCATTACGGTTCAAAGGTTCCGGTTGTCACTAAAACAGCATTTATAACAATACTGGAAAAAATATGTAAATTAGTAGTCAAACGGTACTAAATTCAGTAATAATATATCTCGTGAATCATCACCATCAATAACTATGAGTCCTTTGAAGTATTTTAATTACGACAGTAATCGTCAAAAGCATTTTTACGTCACACATTCACAAAAAAAAATTTTGACATTGTAAACCACGTATACCAAATCCTTATCTTTATACATTTTCACTATATGAAAATGTATCTTTTACCATTGTATCTGCAGAGACAGAATATATTCCGATAAGATCTTGATATCGGAATAACAACTTTTTAAGAGATCGAATAAGGCGAATCTTTTTATAGCCCAGTAGCCTGTTTTTCAGACAAAGATGACGCTTCAAGAAATCAGAATAATTGCTAGAATAACGAGAAAATTACACAGGCACTTGTTTCAGGGTTGGTCTAAAAACAGGACGGAGAAAAACATTTGGAAATATTGAAAGATGAATTTAAAATCTTGACAGGATGGACTTTTTCACGGAACAAAATGGCGAGAAAATTATCAGTGTTCTCGTCTTTGATGTCAAATTATTCTTTTAATATTAATTTCTGTCAAAAGATAATTATATATTTGGAAAGCTTGTACAATAAGCTTTATTTTGATATAAAGTTTATTTGGAAATACTGAAAGATGAATTCAAAATCTTGGCAGGACGGACTTTTTCACGGAACAAAATGGCGAGAAAATTATCAGTGCCCTCGTCTTTGATGTCAAATTATTCTTTTCATGATAATCTCTGTCAAAAGATAATTATATATTTGGAAAGCTTGTACAATAAGCTTTATTTTGATATAAAGTTTATTTGGAAATATTGGAGGGGGGATGCGAATGTGGTGGGAAATACAATTCTGACGCCAAAATCAGTCTAGATTTTATTTCTAAAAATTAAAAGGAATCCTTACTCCTGTGTACGGGCCTAGTATTGTCAATTTTGATTAATATTTTCTTATTTCCATGTAACAGTAAGATTGTGTAACCCTATAGAATAAACATTTTGTTTTCGTGTTTATGGGTTCGTCACTGGCAATGTATTCCCGAAAATAGTCTTCCATGAAAAGCAATATTTTTATGGGTGGACCTTAAATCCTATGGCGGCTAGCCAGATTCGGAATTTTCACCATATTTGATTTAGTTATTTATTATAGTGTTTTTTATAATATAATATAAAAAAAGGAATGATAAAAATAAAGTAGACATACCTGACAATAAGGACCGGTAGAGCCACAATTTAATCTATTGGGAGCAGGGCTGCACGTGAGACGTGGGTTCTCACCTGCAGTAGCACATAAGTTATGGCCAACATACGTTATACCGAGATGTATTATATGGCTTAGAAATTATGAGCCGCACTAGTAAGGACCATGAAATGTTAGAGCTAGCACAGAAGAAGATTATGAGACAACTACAAGGTCTGCCTAACAACACAGCGAATACAGCTGTCTACGTAATGATTGGTGCTGCTGAATCTATTTAAAAATCACCATAGAGAAAAACCTCCTGACCTTCTATATGAATATAGCAAGGAACAATGACACAATTGAATATGAGATCTTATGCCGACAAGTAGCTATTTCAGAACAAACAGATGACTTTATTGGTAGATTGGAAAAAAAACGCTACAAAAATACAGCCCCCAGAAGTGCAGTGTATACCTGCAAAAACCTATTTCAAAGTACAACTGGAAAAAAAACTAATAGACCAAAGAACAAGCAGTCACTAGAAAGAAAAGTCTGAAATGGAAAAACAGGAGAAAACAACCCTTCAATATTTAGAAATACAAAAAACAGCCATTGAAACAAGTACATAACATCTGGAAAAGTGTGAAGCACAATACAAGATATGTCAGGGCAGGGGAAGTTAAAACACGGTTGCTGTCACAAACATATATGGTACAAGCAAAAAGGGCCAAGTACGACCCAAGAATTAACCCGATATGTCTCATATGTAGAAAGGCTGAAGAAAATATAGAACATTACTTATTAGAATGTGCTGAACTCGAAGCAATAAGGAGCAAATACCTGCATAAAATTAGAAACTATGTCAACGCAGATGCAGCAAATAGATATGAAAAAATAGTACATGGAAATCTCCTTCAACTGATAATTGACTGTACTAGCAAAAAAGTCAATTTCATAGAAAATATTATTTCGGACAGGAGGAGGAAGAAATGAAACTCTGTTTAATGATATTGTCAGTCCCATGATATATGTTTAATGGGCTATCTAAAACACACTGCTATTTACATAGCACAAATACACTAAAATAAACCAATAAAATTGAAATAAAACTCCCAAACTAGATTAAAACAAAAACAAAAACATATGATCAAATTGCATACTGGAAATAGAGCATAAAATTAAATGGTTCTCACTACATTTTAAAAATTTAGGGAAAAGCAATATACAGATAGGATAAAATAAAAAAAATAAAAATGATGTATTTAGCTAAAAATTTGAAAAAATAAAAATATACTGCTAAAAGTAACCAAATTGACCGGATAACGATCTACTTAAAATCTTCAAGTTCTAAGCAATAGAGAAGACTTGTCTAAACAAATGAGTTTTAAGCTTTATTTTTGAACACATCAACAGACTGAGTGGTGTCACGCAAAGCACTTAAAGGACAACGCTATTGACAATCTCAGGAAATCATTACCTCAACCTGAGGTTAATGAGATTGTCAGCAAGCTCTTCGGTCGGTCAGACATTTTAAGCTCGGAGGACCAGGTCACTTTTGACGAGTTAAGAGCCGAACTGACGGACACATACGACATCCCATAGTGCTGTGACATTTGCAACCAGACAATCCTTTGGTACATTATGCTCTACGATGGATTTTGTGAAGATTACTTGCAGATATGGTGATATTGATTCTGCGGCTTCCTTTAATATCCTGCATGATATAATGTCAGGGCAATTAGCTTTGCTGGGATTGACAGCTTTTAGTAGTTTTATAATGCCTTCTGTCGATATATTCAGGTTGGGTATATCTGGTGTTCCACTGTCGTCTATTTCTGGGAAGTTGTCAAGATCTTCTTTCGTGAATACTGTTTTAAATTGTTCATTCAATGCTTCTGCTTTTCCTTTACTATTTTCAATCGTTTCTCCATTTACCTTCAGTGTTGATACACTTACTGTTTCTCTCTTTCTTCATTTTACGTACTTCCAGTATTTTTTCCCTATTCGATAGTTATCTTGTTGGTTAGTTGTTGTGTTGTTTGATGTTGATCCATTTACCTCTAACATATCGAAGATGCACTTTCTATGTGCTTTGTCAATTTCAGCCTTTACTTGTGCTCTATATTGTTGGAATTTTTTCCATTTTTTTTTATCCATGGTATATTCCATCTTGATGTTAGGGTTTTTGATGGTATGTATTGGTCCATTGCATTGAAAAGGTGTGATTTAAAAGTGGTCCAATATCCTTCGATGTTCATTTCTTTATATTTTTCCTTGAAGCTTTCTAGATATTCCTTAACAGCATCTATGTTTCCTTTCTTATAAAGATAAACTTGTCTTGGCTTGTTCCTGATAATTTTCGGTCTTGCATTTATAGTTGTTATCATTTGATGGTCACTCATTCCATCCATAACATCGACTTTATGTACGAGATTTTCGTTGGTAGTTAGAACTAAATATTCTTTTCTCTCGTCGGTTCAGTTACACATTGCTGTAAACAGTGTTCCTCAAATAAATCTATTGCAAGTTGGTTTATTTCGGTTGAATAGTTATGGCTTGATTTGATAGTATAGCCACCTTTTATATCATCTTCATCCCAGTCAATGTCAGGCATATTGAAGTCTCCCGTTAGTATAACATTAGGTAAAGTGTTGTTGTGGGTCAGTCTACTTAGTAAATTATTCAGGTTCTCTAGTGCTGATGGTTCGTTGTCCGTTTTCCGATATAAACAACCGGTGTATAGTGCTTTGCAACCCTTGAGTTGCTTGTGCTTGGATTGTCCATTCGATTTTCTCTAAATTTTAAATTTACTTCATATAATATATACCTTATATGGTCTAAATTCCTTACAACAGAGCTTGACATGGTTTATAATAAATGAAAGTTGTAGAAAGCAATATTTCCTCCTAACATAATATCTGTAACAATTCATAAAAGTACACTCTTGACAGTGAGGACTGTTTGAGCCAGATGATTGAAATTTTCCATTTATATGTAGCAATATTCCAATGGGTCTGTATTTAGAGTATATATCTCTCACTTTATGATATTCCACTTTTTCATTTTGGTCACTGTATTGTCTGTCATTCAATTTACAGATTCTGTTGACTTTTTTGGTATCTTCAAACTTTTCAATAAACCAATAGTGAAACCTGTCTAAACCAAACATTGGGACCAGTTTATATTCAGCTTATACGGGTTAAATTAATAAAAACTTTCTAATACATGAGTCTGATTCATGGTTTGGTTTTAATTGTGCAGGTTTAACTGTAATAGTATTAGATGTTTGTCTAAATATAAATTATGGGTTTATTATCCAATTCTCATTAATGTACAAGTTTGGTTACAATAATTTTTGCAATTTCTAAGAAGCTGTTATACATTTGTAGAGGAACATCCCTTTTAAAGTTAATTGTGCAATGGTGGCCACAAAAAATTTCAGAAACTACAATTTGGTGGTATCCACTTGGACATACTATCCTGATTCTGAGCCAACCAGCCTTCGCATTAATTCTTTATAATGCTGCATGCTTAAAGGAGGAGCAACTAATACCAATTGCGTAGTCTTTTTTTTTACCCCCCCAGGTCTCGATCCCACGATCTACTTCACTCAAAACGAGAGATACGTTTTTTTCAAATGGGTATTAAACACACATAACCCATCCAAAATAAATATGATGTGTTGATATCTCTATAAAGTTGGAGGGCAGCTTTACGCAATAAAAGATAACAATTTTTGCGATACACACTTTACTTCTACATAAACTTGGTCAATCAAATGTTTATTATTATTCATGTATTTATAATGCAAACCCATCAAACAATACATAAGTCACTCCTTTAAATATATAAAATATCTGAATTCATTATAAATTTGTTTCAATCAAGTTCAATAAGACAGATGCCACTTTAAAGGAAAACTTACCATTACTTATCACAAGTATATAACATAACAGATTTGCAATGTTATAAATATCATGAAGTGTCATTTTAGCATTAGTTTTGGAGCATAAATAGAAATAAGTATAATTTACAGAGAAAAACAAAGTTACTTGAACAAAGTTCACACAAAACCGTTGACAATATATATTAAATTCATAACATCAATTTAGTTTTAGAGATTGGAAAATTAAACAAGAGCCCATAGGCTACTATGTTCATCCAAATATATAGGCAATTTGCGTCTAAAAAGTCAAGCTTCCAGTAAGACATTTCATAATTATTTCCTCACGTAATGATGTGTATCCTATAAGCAACATGTTTTCAACAATTTTTTATGGATGAATGAAACATCAATAATTTATCAAATTGTCTGCTTTGTAAACCAATATATCTACAGAAAAGGAGAGATTTAGGAATTCTATTTACTACATTTGGTATGTATCATAGTTTTACAAAGTAAGAATATTAAGTGACAATAAATTAATATTAGTCACATGTCATTTTATACATGTTTTGATTGGTTTAAAAAGTTGAGGTTATTTGTCAATGAACAGAAGCTAAAAATAGACGTCGTTCTCAAGGCGTCGTGTGCCGTTGTCATCAGGTGATTTTCTTTAGATGAGGCACCTTTGGGGTTATTTAAATTTTATTTCTGATTATTTGCCTTATTTTGAACAAATAAATATATTTTTCAATATCATATCAAAAAAAGTTTGAATTAATTTATAAGGATTGATCGAAATTATTTGTTCGGTTCATTCGAAATAACCTCAATCAGGTTGTACACACCCTTGCGTAACCCACTATGCGGGTTACGCTGTGTGCACAACCTGATTGAGGTTATTTCTTCATAAACCGAACAAAAATTGCAATAAATCCTTAATTGTCTTTCCTTGTCCAAAGTTATCAGATTACAGAATGAATTTATTTTGTATTGGCAATATAAAAACAATTGACATATATTTGAAACGTTATGAATACTTTATAAATATATTTTAAAAGTGATTTCTGGCTTTATTGATTCAAGTCAGAAACAGACCTATTTTTTCTTCAGTAAATATTTATATTTCAGCTAGAGTTATCTTTCCTTCATGAGAATCCATCATTTCAACCTTTAATTTTTCTAATGTCATATTTTTTAGTTTTATTATTTTCATAATGAAACAAGCAGGATAACATAAAATTAAAACAAAATAAGATTTTTCTGAAATTGAATAAAATACTACTGTTCCAAATCTGTTTAAGAACAAGTAACTCTAAATAAGACTACATTTAATATTCCTTGTTGGGAACTATCAATTTTTATCATGGCGGTCCATTTAACATTGAAATAACAAATGTTACAATCATAACTCTGCTATGAAATAATAATATCAGAACAAGTGTAGACATATCTCTTCCCACTGCAAATTGTTTGTAAGAAATATTTTTCAGAAAATAAATAAAATCAATGCACAATGAAACTGAAATTAAGTTGAGGTGACATATGCATAAATCTGTATATGCACTCTCCATCATAAATAGTGTGGACCAAATAGGGTGAGCCTAGGTTGTATGCACAAAAACTTGACATAGATTTAACAGTCAGTAGACTGAAAATAAGGTCAAGGTCAGGTGACACATGTCTGGTTGACATGTACACACCATGATCAATGTGTGAACCAAATATGTTGAGCCTAGGTTGTATGGTAGGCAATTAAGAAACTGACCAACTGTAATCACAAAAACTTGACATTTTTAACGCTGTCAGAAAAGCAATAGCTTTGTCAAACCTTCAGCAATGTAGCAGACAAGACAAATTGTACGAACTTGACCTCAAATGAGACCTTTTCATTGGGTATAGACGTCATTTTAACAGACGATGCACATACAGAAAATCTGTTGTAGACTGGAAAATCTTTTAAAAACCTTAGTTATGAATGAACTTTATAGTAATTAGCCACGCCTCCAAGCGCTAAAACAAATTCTTTTATTTATAGCTACATTATGAATAAACTTTATAGTAATTAGCCACACCTCAAATTCTTTCATTCATTGCAATGGCTATGTTTGGACACGATTCTAAAAATAGTAGCAGACAAGACAAAAACTGCAGAATTAAGTGATTAAATCTAATCATTGAAAAAAACATGGGAATAAAATCAACAATAATTTTTCAATTTGAAGTAGAATTTTACACTATTAAGATAATAATAAACTAGAGAGTATATATTGCTGACATACGATCTATATATACATATATAATGAACATAAAATTCTGAAATTCCTTAGAAAGTGCTTGCCATTTGAAAAAAATCCTGCATGATGAATTTCCAATCGATTAAAAAAAAAATCCAATCTTTGAAAATATCACCTAAAATAAACATTCCTGCCAAGTTTGGTTGTGATTGGCCCAGTGATTAAAATTTTAGAGAAGATAGAAATGTGAAAAATTAACAGACGACAATGGATACAAAAAATTGTTCGCCATAAAATATAAAAACAATTGCAGTATCTTTAGCATATATAGATTAAAAACGTTTAAAAATAGTTCCTATTAAATACAAGAATAGTAGCTTTGATGGTACATTTGTTTTAATTATTTTTCAGATTCAGTAATAATGTCCATTTTGGCATTTAGACACATAAAACAATGAATACAGAACATTATAAAACAGTTTCTTTCTTACTCACAGACATAGCCTTAAAGTTGATGTCTCAATGATTTTAGTATGTAAATATTTTCAAAACTTGCACAGAAATATAAATATCAATGTCTACATAATTATTGGTACGAGAGCATTGGAAACAAAGCACTCGTATTTACATTTTCTTGCATTTTAAAAATTTGACAAAAATAGATACTATTAAATACAAAATTAAATTAAAACATTAAATATAAACACATATATTTACAATAAAATCTTTCAAAGAATATTGTTTAACAAAAGGTGTGTTTACATTCCAATTTTATCATTCAAATTTACTTCAAACTTTACGTGTTCATCTGTTTCATACACGACAGTTCATATACGTTGTGAAACATGTTTGATGGGTCAGTCAAATATTGGAAACGAGCTGGATAGGCATTTATAGACTGTCAAATTTGTCCTTGAAACAAGGTGCACATGTAAAAATTGAAGGAAAATGTACCTATAGGTTTTTGCTTCTTATTGCTACAAAGTAAGGAGTTCTTGAGAAATGTTTTAGCAGTGTGTAATATATAGAATCTCTTAACTGTCTTCTGTGAAATACAGTTACTGCTTAATTAGAAATAGCTTAAATTAATTTTAATCATAGTGAGTGGAATAATATTTCAAAATTAAAATTAAACTATGGATATACATAATGTATATTGTAAGTCACAAGAAACATTTTAAGACTTCTTTTTTTTCTTATTAGTCATAATTGAGTATATTGTTTTAATGTAGAAAACAAAAACATTTATACCAAAGAGTGATGAGATTTTATATTACAAGTTGAATCTGTTTTCATATGGGTTGTGAAATGTAAAAATACAAAAATGACATCAAGCATGTATATATAGTGGCATAATGTTTAATACATTATTAAGAAAATCTGAATTTAATTAAACATATAGTATATATAGTGGCATAATGTTTTATACATTATTAAGTAAATGACATAAAGCATGTATATATAGTGACATAACATTTTATACATTATTAAGAAAATCTGAATTTAATTAAACATAAAGTCAAGCCTGACTAATGACTTTCCAAGGGAAAGAAGAGAGGGGGTTGTTAATTACAGGTTTAATTAATATGAAATGCATTGTGAAGGGTTACATAATACAAGTTGTTGTTTAATAGAGGTGGTCACTAAAGCAGGTCTGACTATATATGGTACCCATGGATGGCATGGTGATAATAGGTTGACCTACCACAGTAGCAATATTACCTATAAATTAGTCATTTAAAAGTGGGGCCTTCATGGTCGTGATCATATGGTAGTTAGATTTACAACTACCTATGTAATCAGTGCCTATCACCACTAACGGTGTGAGCTTGAATCCTGCTCAGACGAGATATACTCGATACATGATAAAGTTTGTCAGTGACTTGTGACAGGTGGTGATTTTCACAGATTTCCTCCACCAATAACTGGCCGTCACGATATAACTGAAATATTGTTGAAAGTACCGTTAAACACTGTAAACCCTAACTCATTTAAAAGTGCCATCCCTGGGTTCTATGTTTGCTTTAACATATATCTTCATATTCTATAAATATTACATAGACAATCAAGCATTAAATGAATACAGTGAAATCTGTCTCAACCGAACCCTGAATGATTGATTTGATTTTGGTGTTTAATGCCACTTTCAACAATATTTCAGCTATATCATGGCGACCAGTTTTAGTGGTGGAGGAAGCCGGAGTACCCGGAGAGAATCACCGACCATGGGCAAGCAACTGGTAAACTTTATCACTTGCAGTTGCGAGTCGAGTGCACCCTTTTTTGTAATTTACAAACCCTGAATAAACCAAAATCATGTACAAACCTAAATAAAGTACCAGTGTAGGAAATCTTTGTTAATTTAACCAGCATCTGTCTATACATTAGACAAAAAGTTGGACCCAAGGAGGTTGGGTTTAGACAGGTTAAATTGTAACTCAGAAGTAGATAGGTTTACAGTAATGATCACACCATGAAAGGTGTGCAACATTCTCTTGTGTCTGTGTCAAATATTTCACATAAATCAATGTCTAGTTGACTCATTGAAAGTCTCCATGGTTACTGACTGCCATCATGTGGAAATTACAATATCACACGAAAATCTGAATGTGACAGTCAAGGCACGCATGTTTGAGATATGATCATCGGCCAGTACTGTTAGGTCAAGCAATAGTTGGTGTAAAAAAATCTAATTGTAATGAAATCTCAATTTTATAACAATTTCTCATTAATTCAAAGCTTCATTGGGAAAAAACAAAGTTTTCTTTCTGTCTTTGTCTGAAATATCCTCCAGAGATTTATACGTAGGGGTCTTATCCTGTAGACTGCTGGGAAGACCGGCAATACTGCGTCGAGTTGATCGTCTGACGGGAGTGACAACAGTACATGGAGACGATGACTTTACATCACTAGATGACTTCCTCCTCCTGAAAAAAATATCAATAAACCTCTGTTTAATCTAAATCTATCTATATCTTAATTATAATTAATAGTTTCTTCATCTTGCCTAGTTTTCACTGTATCAAACTAGATTAGATTTGACCAATAACCTTGCATTTAGATCAACTCTTAAACCCATTAATTGGGTTAGGGTTATTGTGTTTAAGACTACTTTCAACAATATTTTAGTTATATCGTGGTGGTCTGTTTGATGGAGGAAACCGGAGTACCTGGAGAATACTACCGACCTGCTGCAAGTCACTGACACACTTCAGCTCATAATGTTGTATCGAGTACACCTCGTCTGATCTTGATTCGAACTCACAATGTTAATGGTAATACGCACTGATTGCATAGTTAGTTGTAAATCCCCACCCCCCCGACCCCTTCCCCTTAATTGGACTGTATACGTAAATATGTAGACAATATTTGACTGTGACAATAAGAGGAAAGGTCTTTCACTAAAAGTGTTTATCTTCTTAGTAGTAAGTTAACTACAAGCTTTGACATTCCTTTTTGTGATCGTGTGTGCTCTTTAAGTGGAAATGAATCAGTGTAGTTTTTTTTTTTAAATTGTTCTTTACATCTACATTGCCATTGGTGTTCTTTGTTTTGAGGTGGGGGTAATTGTTTTTCTTGATATCAGTGGAATTGTTGACAATTTTCTCATTTATTAAATCAATAACAACTGTATGACTGCAGAATGAATATTAATGATATTTTGTAGTGACAAAACAGAAGATTCTCATGTCACATTTTCACAAAATGAATCGCAAAAAATATCAAATTTATATTTACAATATTCTATTTAATTTTAATATGTTTTTTTACATACTTTGAAAGTACTTTTCTTTATGGGTATCAATTTTTGTGGTTTGGTTAAAAAGTTTGTAAAGCTTCAATACACTAGACAGATGAGCGGTAGAATTATGTAATCGGAAGTGGAATGTGGATATTAAAGTGTTCATTTTGACTGCTGTAGAAAATTCCGGCACTGGTAAATTTGAACATTTAAAAAAAAATCACCTGATATTATTTCATTAGCACATACACTAGCAATTTCCTTCAATATATATATTAAATTTGTTTTCATGTTTTACAAATATTTACTTTCAAATTTATTTTCAGGTTTTGTTTTTCACAACTAAGAAAAGAACAATAAAGTATTGTTCTTATTATTTTTATTCCAATTACAGATTGTACTTGTGTAAAATTATTAATTTTTTTTTCGAGCTTTCATTACTCTTTATCTCTGATTGCAACCATTCATCGTGTCACAAGATTAATCCTGACCACGGAGTAAATGTATAGTTAACTTTTACGCATAATTAAAAGAAAGGTGATAAAATATGTTGATTGAAGGGTGTTATAATTAAGAGAGAAATGTTTATACAACAATTTGAAGTGTGTCACCGTTAGTGTATGGTTTTGAAGTAAATTTTATTTCTATAACCGGAAGTTGTTAAAATATTTTTTTTACACATGGAATCAAAATCAAATCATTCACAAACATCTTCATGTGGATTATAACTCATTAAAAGGTTTCCTCATACTTATTTTGTGATTAAAATTGTCAATTGTACCCTATGTAGGCTAAGTAGCTGGTCCAGAAAGTCAAGGTCATTCGAGGACAGCATATGGCTATATATCGATGTCAAACGGCTTCCCAAGTTTCATTGTTCGTTGGATTCTTAATTTTGTGGATCAGCATACCCATGAAAATTGGCACCCCACGAATAAAAGTGATTTCACAGTACTCCTTGATAAAATATTCATGTAAAAAAATATCACTCAAGTTGCAGACACTACATGTTAGACGTCAGGATGTTGATCCCTATGTCAAGCTAACAAGAACATACTTTTTAGAGAATGGTGTGACTTGTCGTACAGTATATAAAATAGCACTGGATTCAAAAATGTTATCTTCCTGTACATCAGCGGCACTTCTTCGTCTTGCTTTCTTCTCTCTCTCCTGACAAATTTCTTTTACAATACCAGTCAGTGAAGTGGCAAGTTCTGATGCAGGCTGAAATACACATTACAAATGTTATTATCAAAGATTATGAAAAGAACATTGAAACAGTGATGGTCATCAATTCCACCAATATTAACAAAACGAACAATCACCTCTCACCTCAAATCACTGAACATGAAAAAGATCATGACATATGAGTTGAACTGGTACTGGCTTGGGACAACCACAGTTAATGGGATCCCAACCCATGGCCAGAATCTTATTTAACCAGTGCTAACACCACCAAACCAAAAAGGACCAGGTTGGAATTTCACTTAACCAGTTGTTACATCACCAATCCAAAACATTTTATTTTTGCATTCAAAATTTTAAGCTGAATATTGATATGGATCAAAATAAATGTCTAATTACACAAGCAGTGTTTCACATTGTCGTTAATACCATACCAAGCCAGAATGTAGATTTTCATAAGATTTTGAAAAGAAATTATTTTTTTTGTGGAAAATAAACAAAATTTTGAAAGGACATTCATTATCATATTTTTGACTAAAAAAAGTAATGACTACATTAGTTTTTTTTTTAATAATTAAGAACACAAACCACAAAAAAAAATAATAAAAACAATCTGAAAAATATATAAAATTCAAAATAAGATATAACGAATATCTATTTTTACTCTACCTGTGCACCATTAACTACAGCATCTTCATATACTTGTAGAACATTTTCTAAATTCTCTGATGACTTTAGAACATGTGCCTTACAAATGTAGAACTTGGCATAAGTCTTTGATAAGCTTATGTTTTGTTCTATAGAATTCAGCCAACTTAAAATGTCTTCTCTGGGACAACCCTGAAAAACATTATATATTATAGATGAAAGATAGGAGTATGGTGTTTAACCACACTTTCAATAATATTTCAGTTATATTGTGGCGGCCAGTTTTATTGGTGGAGGAAATCGAAGAAAACCACTGACCTGTCGCATGTCACTGACAAACTTTATCACACAATGTTGTATCGAGTACACCTGACACCATAAGAGGGATTCAAACTCACAATTAAAGTGGTGATAGGAACTGATTGCGTAGGCGGTTGTAAATCCAATAACCATATGATCACGGCGGCCCATGGTTGGAAAGATGCAGGAAAGTATTAATGAACAAAATGTGAAGATAGTAGGTGGATGGTGTAAGATTATGAATAAAAAATTTACAGTATCTGAAATTGTTTTTACAGGATATGAGTCTTCACGGACAAAAGTTGGAACAAACAAAAAATGAGAGAGAAATCATTACTTCTGCAAGAAGCTAACTTTCCTTAAAACGTTGGTTTGCAATCCCTTTAAAAAATTACATGCAGAAATTTAGTAAATGGTATTAAAGAAGTCAGATCTGTACCATTTTTAAGTCATGTTTATTGGAAGTGATTTTTAATGTCATAAATACTTTTTCTGTCTGACCGTGACGTATCTCTTGTATGGCCTGAGATTTTTTATATGTAGCTAATTACTTGACTAAGACTTCTTGTCTCCCGCCCCCGCAAAGCGGAGCGGGGGATATGATGATGGATTGATGTTTAACGTCCAGCAAGCAATTTTTTCAGCTATATTCAGGACGAGAACATGTTTACAATAAATCAATATGTAGGTTGAAAACGGGGGACGGATAGGCCAATGGGCAAACAAATTTAAACGCCACGAAACAAGCATAGGTGATGGGTAGGGACGGAGAATTTAGCCAGTGCAACAGGTCTCCTATGGACCACTCATCATGAGCATTATAATGAGCTGTTACACTGGGTTCTTTAACGTGCGAAGAGGGTGGCAATCTCTCAACACAGGACCTCGGTTTTATTTACGTCTCATCCGAAGGACGGGTTGGTTGTGAATTTATACATCCCACACAACCGACGGACGTCCCTTCAAGCCGAAGAAGCTCTCAGTCCCATTTCTATACCCCGGGGTTTCCGCGGGATATTGAAATGCCGGGAGAGTGCTACAATTTCAACGAAAATTGATATTTAGAAGATTTTCGACCTGAGGAATGTGATAGTAACAAATGCGATTTAAAAATGGCGGCCATTGCAACCATTATGGCAGCTATTTTTTCGATAGGGTCGCCAAAACATATAAAAAATTTCGAAGTGCTCCAATTACAAAGAAAATTGATATTTAGGGATTTTTAGAGGAATGTGATTGTGACCAATGCGATTTGAAAATGGCGGTCATTTTGGCAGCCATTTTTAAGATAGCCGCCAAAGTGCTCCAATTTTAACGAAAATTGATATGTAGGGGTTTTCCCACATGAGGAATGTGATACATGTAGTGATAAAAGTGATTTGAAAATGGCGAGTTATTTACGTTTAATTTTGTAGAATCCAATTAAATTCTAAGGGCATAAAAATAGTGTATGGAGATGAACACCTGCTGTTTTGAATATTTATATACAATAGCTAGCACAATTAAAATAACAAATGATTTCTAATATAGAACCCATATAAAGGCTTGCTAGAACAGAAGCAAAATTCTTGACTGATTATTGACGACACAGCTTCTTTAAAGATTAGTCCATTTCAGTCATAGGAACTAATGAAAGTAATTTATACACAGATCTATGTAAATAGGCGGGGGACATTGGCTATGGCATAACAATCTTGTTCATATAAATTTTCATTCGACAACAAAACTCCAAATAACTGCAAGATATTTTACTTAACTGTTGTCAACATGTTTCGCCTAAATATAAGGCGTCATCAGGACAAAATGGTACAGCTATTTTTCTAAGTACATAAATTGGTACAGTAGTAAATGACATCACAATAAAAAAAATAATGAATGACATGTCATTAATGGATGTTGGTAAATACATATATGTCATAAATGTGAAATTTATACAATAAGAATTCATGCATAATAGGCCTTAAATTCCCCAAAAAGCTAGTTCATGTTTATAATGATAATTGGAATGTTATTACTTATTTAAACTCAACTACCAAGCGTTGGTTCACAGGTTTAAACATTTATTCATATATAACAAATAAATACAAACATATAGATAAATTACAAACAAGCGTTGTTTACAAACATTAACAGGTTTTTATACTTACAGCTTCATACAAAGTGGTACATTCTTCTAACATAGAATCTAACTCTTCTAAAGCTGAATCTCTGAACTGATCTGCCAAGTTAACTACAATGTTTTCATCCTCTCTGTCTATCCTGGCTTTCTAAATACAATGTATGTGTTCATTAGTTATAATTAGAAAGTAACACTTATAGTGCAAAAACATAAATTTCCTTTTTCTCACGAAGATCAATTGTAGGAATCATTGGAAGAAGGTAGACCTGTCTAGTACAAAGATACTTGCAACTCGTCCAGGTGAGTCTTGGACTTGTAACTTGTGGCTAGAACTTGTCATTAAAAAAAATAACAAAGAATGCACTAATAAAAATGTTAACCTACAAGGATCTCTGTAGTATACGGTTGGTTTCTATAATTTTCTTTATGTGCAACAGCAGTTATACATTACTATCACATGGGTGAAGGGATATTTCAAAAAGTGCAACTGTACACCATAGTTTGTAGCAGTTGGAATAGTGATGTGCAAAAAAAAAAAAAAAGGTAGAAAACAATCATAAAACTTGAAGTATTTCAACAAGATGGATAATTAGATTTTAGTTTTATTCCATCCATAAAAAAATCGTTGGTTTGCTGACCTAAATGTACCCATCAAGATTTTCAAAATTGCTTAATCTGTTTTAAGCATGTTTTTAACTATCAGCATGTTATTTTTACCATGCAAAAAGAAAATAAATTTATTATCTACCTATTAATTAAATACCATTGATTCTATTCAAATTGTAAGCTGGAGAACAGCAAACAACATTTAAAAAGAAGAAGAATGGCCTCAGTTTATAGTAGACGAAAAAAACTGAAAAAGCATCTCTACAGGTATTGCAATGCACATACCATAATAAATTAATACACCATATAATTAATGTGTGGCTGTGTAAAAGATTTTTATGCTCTTAGTGGTGTTCTGATAATCGACTATAATCGAAAATCGGTTGGTTGGCGGCTTAAACCAAATGCTCGAGCGGAAAAAGATATTCCTGATTAATCGAACAATTCTATTTTCACTTTCTGGAAATCTCGATATTTAATTGAGCAGAAAATAAGTTTCATATTTCTTCAAATCATGTTAAATAGTCGATTTTTTTATATTTGTAAATGAAATTATATTTCCGATGCCCATTAAAAGAATACTAAGTCCAGTAAAAACTAAAAAAATCGTCAAATTTGTAGATTTGTAATGGAAAAGCAAATATGCATGCATGGTTATGACATGAGTTAGAAACATGGCTGACAAACATGACAAACTCCATCCCTATCCAGGGAAGAAAAATCACTCCAGAGTTTGGATCTACTTTGGATTTAGGAAGATAAAAGAGGTTCCATGGACTATTCAGTCAAATTTATCTCTGTTTGATGTTGTTTGTCATTTGTTCAATTTTCCCCAGAATTTATTAAAGTTTGTTCACTGTCTATGGATTTTTAATCTGATGTGATAAAGGCAGTCAGTTACCACTAATAATTTCAGGTACTGTACCATTGATCAATCTAGTAATGAAAGATATCAGGCTTCAATAATATAAAAACAATACAAATACATTCAGACAATAGTTAAACATGTTTAATTTGGTCAAACAACTTTAAAAAAAGGAACAGACATAACAAAAAACACACACAACATCAAGAGATATAATGTAAAATTTGCATAAAATAGGTTGTTTTCAACAAAACCGATTATAACCGATAATTAGTTATATCATGTAAAACCGATGATCGATTATGAAATTCCTTCCGATTCCCATCACTAATCTAGGTAGAATAATGGGAATATATTAAAAGAGTGAATTGCATACATAAAGAAAACCTAAATAGCACTAAAGTAATGGGCATTTATAACATAATAACAGTGATGATTAGTGTTAACACCACTTTCAACAATATTTTAATTATATTGTGGCAGTCAGTTGTATTGGTGGACGAAACTGGATTACTAGGAGAAAACCACCGACCTGCTGCAAGTCAATAGCAAACTTTATCACATAAAGATCTCGACATGAGCCAAATTTTAACTCACAACTACCATATGATCACAGCAACAACAGCCCCTCCTAATAAATTTGAGGGAATGTATTGCAGTTGAAAGCTATTAATAATAAGTTCCAACTGATTTTATTTTATCAGCCAATTTTCTACCTGTTCTGTCAGTTCCTCTACTGTTAAACTTCTCTTTATACATGAATCTATGTTAGGATCGGTTTTTTCCTTATTTTGGTCGTGGTCATGGAAACACATCAAATGCCTGAATTTGGATGGAGTTCTTCCCTTTGACTTTAACCAATCATCAAGCTTGTTCCTAAATATTTTTAAAAAAGATATTAAAAAGAATTATTTTATAGATTGCAGTGAATTACAGAATTTTCCGAGTTAAATAAAAATGATAATTTCAATGAAATTAGAGATTTTATTTTCACTCTTGCTATATTTCGCATTATTTTGTTGTTGGAGCTACTTTTCTGTATGTTTTACAATTATACCCCTTTGACCATGTCGTATACAGAATATTAAATTCACAACATTTTTTGAAGAAATACACATAAAAGTATAGAAGTATAGACTCTCTCAATTTGTACTACAATCAAGCCTAAGATGTTCTCATTTGAAGCAGGATTGTGAAGCATTTCATTGTGTTCATATATAAGTAGTGAAGATCTTGATAATGATATGAAGAGGGATTGTTTGAGATCTTATTAACCAGATTAACACTGACACATTTTTGTAGTATTCCCATACAAGGATCTAGTTTTACCATATCCTCCTGTCATCATGTCTTTGTTCAGTAGATTAAGATCTGACAGGGAAGTGATTCCTGCTCATAGTTGGTGATATTGCGGTATTTTGCTCAATTAATAGTGTTTTAACTTTTTATTTTGTACCAGTTTCAACAATATCTTGGTAATTTACAATTTAAATATGTATGTCTGTTTTTCTATGCTTATCATTGTTTTAGTCTTTTCGTAAAATGTAAACCTATGACAAGAAATATCTAAAATTTCAGTAAAATTTTCCATTTCTTGTCTTTTTCATGTCTCATCTCTATTCACTCCTTAAAAATCAGGGTAAAAAAGATCACCCATTTAAACTATGTAAATTCTTCTCAATTAATTTTTATAACTAATTTGAAAGAACTCTTGGACATACCTCATGACTGCTTGTACTTGATTTTCAGCAAGTCGTGGCTTCTTAGCGGAGTGTTTAGGTGTTAGTTGTCTGACTGGAATTGATTTTCCATCAGGTCTTTTTGGTGTCTTTCTATAATTACTGACAGGAGTATCATCGTGAACATCAGGACTGATGAATCGTACACTCCTGCCATGATCGGGAGTTTTCCCTACTGTCTCTCCAAACACTCCATCATTACATGTTATACTTGCAAAACATGACTTTCTCTTCAGAATACTTGCAGGTTTTGTATTTTTTGGTGCTTTGTGTAATTCTGAATGCCTTCTAGACTTTTGCTGCACAGTCTGTCTTTTATTTGCATTAATATTAGCCACACCTGGTCGTGTATTTGTATTTAGAAAGAGTCTCGATTCAACGACTCGTCCTGTAGATTTTTTGTCGTGACATTTTTGTTGTGAAGGGTTTGACAGAGATTTACGAGATTTACCAATATCAACACTAGTTACGTTTAACTTTCTAGATTTAACTTCATCAGTATTTGACAGTGGTACACCAGGTCCACATGATCTTCTCACATTCAATGATGAGGATGTCTTTGATTGAATTTTAGGTGGATTGGATAACGAACCTGCCCTTCTGTTGAACGGTAATGTTTGTGTCGAGTTTCTAACACTCTTTGTTTTATTGACAATAGTTTGTTTATTTGTAACAGCTGACTTCGTGACTAGAGGTTTTGTCAGTGGTCTTTTATTTTCTTTCAATTGTGCATCAGATACTGTCGACTGCTGTGTAAGTTTTGACCCAGGAATTGTCTTTCTCTCACTACATGGTACTGCTTTGTGAAATACATTTTGAATCTTTTGGTTTTCAGGTTTTTTCAAAATCTGTTTGCTGTAAAAAAAAAAAAAAAAAAAAAAAAAGAATAAAAAAAATCTAAAATGTTGAAAACATGTTATACAAATGTACATATAATGTAGTGGCAAGTTTTGTATAAATTTTTGTTTCTTTTATAGGTTCTTATTCAAATTTGAGTGATTTTAACATCAAAACAGTAATACATTCGATATTGAAATGATCATGTTTGCAGGGATTTATTTTCAAGGAACATTCTTGATATTCACAGATTATATTGGCAAAATTAAAACAACAAATCTTATTGCCTTAACCATGTTGCTAACAGTATTCATTGCATCTAACAGAATAAATATAAAAATATACTTGCAATTTTCTTGTTTTTTTGTACTGGCTTAGAACATCAGACACTTTCAAATTGTGATGTCAGGAACTAACTTTTAGCTATAAGTTTTTTAAATCCTAATTAACCCCCTCCCCCCATCCCTACCTACCAATTCAATGCAACCCTAATTTGAAAAATCATGCAATTTGAAACACACATTTTATTTTATTGGCTTTTCACCCTATTAGTATTGTATTTTAATCTTTTGTGTTGCATTGCATTTGTTAGGTATTCAGATTATCACTTTATAAGATTGACTCTGAAGTTCTATATTAGTCATACCTGTGACATATCTTTTCTTTTTCTTTCTCTTCTCTGTACTTTTGAAATTTAAGTAAATATTTATCTACAATTAAAAAATAAATAGAAAGTAAATAAATATTAAAATATTAATTAAATAATTAATTCTCTTAAATAGAATTTATATACATGTAAACCATCATTGTATGGCCCAGATGTCACTTGTTAGGGTTGATGACCTCTGACCTTAAAGCCATTAACACTACTGATGTTGGTTCATCCTGATAAATGTGTTAATGCTTTCAGACACCTACAAAATGCACCATTAATTATTATTGTCTGATTCGATCCTTTGTTAAGTCTTGTAGTCATGAAATACTGCTGAAAGTGGAGATAAAGTTTGAAACTTTGAAACTTTTATTAAATATCTCAGTCGCAGATAACTGCGAAACAGGAGACAAAATACATACAATAACTTAAACACTTGATAGTCCATGGATTTACAACTATTTACATGTACCGTAACCAAGATTTTTTCCTATTGAATTATTAAATCTCTTCTTTTTTTTAAATCAAAATCAGACTTCAGCATAAGTTTTTTGAAAAATATATAGTAGTTACAGAGATCCTTACAATTCGCCTAGACGAGTACTGAACTCACAATTTTCTATTGGGACTCGCCAAAGTTTTAAAATTTTACATTCTTATAATAATGGTACATGTATTATTCATCAAAATTTTCAGAAATGTCTTCTTTCTGGACTAATCAAATTAAAATACTACAAGTATCTCTGTAGTTACATGTATATGAAATATACATGTACATGAATATGGAAAATTGGAAGCATCAGAACAGTTTTGTCCACTTTTCAATAGGGACAATTTGTGTTAGCATGTACCTATGCAAAAGTTCTGACTGTTTTCGTACTCACCAGACTAACACATGAATATCTTATTTTCCCTTTGATGTATCCAGTTTTTTCCTGGGCCATACATAAGTCATAAAATAATATAGAAACCTGTAATACTACCACATAGTATCTGAGGTATTCTAATTTTCAATACACCTCACTTGAAAATGACACATGTATTGACAATGCAAATAAAAATTACAGTACATTTGTATGAAGCCCATGAATTTTCAATTACAGAATCAAGAGACAAGTTGCTCTAAATAAAGACTCAAGATAACCTTTGTCATTATCATTTTCAAAGGGAAGAAAGTACACGTACTGTAGTTTTCAATAATAGCAAAATGTATAATTTTTCATCAATTAGAACAGTAAAAATATAACTGATATTAATAAGGAAACTCGATCTAGCTCCACATTTATGACCTTGTCGTAAAATTACATGTACATGTAGAACTGTTATTGTTTATTGATTAGAATACATGTACTTTTTACAAAATACCCTGAAAATTATGTAAACCATCATATAAAACCTTGTATATTTAACAGAAATTCGAAATGCAGTGTAATTCAAATCTGTGATTCATTCCAGCACTAATTAAATTTCACTGCATTAAAGAATTAGATTGACTAACATTCTGCATAAAATTCACAATCTACATAATGTACTTGTTCAATGTAATAATTAGAAGTAATAACTACATGTAACAAGTTTGGTTTTTTTCTCTTCTAGTAAATGTTTCAGAAACTATTGTAGAATGTCTTGTCTAATGAGACAATACAGATTTATTGGTAATTTGGAATGCCTCTTGATCAACCCATGTAACAAGGCATTTCTTGGATAAAAAGTCATATTTACACGATTGACAGAAATTTTGGAAACAAAAATTAGTTATGTTCCTTTCAATGTCCACACATAACAAATGCATAGTAATTTGGTCTAAACAAAAGTCTTACGACTAGTAGATTTACCACCACCCATCACTTCTCATGTCACACCTGCTCTTAATATCAATTGGGTTAAATGTGGGAATAAAAAAGCCTCACAAGTAGAGTATGGTGGACGATCTTACCCGATAACCCAATCCAATGCAATTGACTGTGTTGTCTTGGTTAGAAATATGTTGAAAATCAATGTTACAATAATATTTCTGAAACGTAAAATTTGTTTGGCATTCCTTTTATTTAAATAGAACAAGAAGTTAGTCTTACTTCAATCTCGACTTTACAATATCTTACCTTACATGTATATGGCAAGAAATTAGTCCAAATGATAATAATGTTTTCGTAACTAGTTATAAAAATGTCACAACATATCAGAGTTGTTACAAAATTAAATCAGCCTAGCCTCCTCTTCCAGAACGCTCACACATTTTGACAAATATAAGTAAAGTGTGATATTCTCAAGATCATCCCGGCGTGCTACTATTGTAATATCATTAGCACCACAACATAATTAATTTGCAGTTTTGGTGATTGTTGATACACTAGAACACAAAAAGCAACTGGCAGCCGCAGATCATATGCAGCACCACTTACAAATGGAAATAGACAGTCGTTAACACTTGCTTTAATAGGACTCTTTCCAATCGATCAACCGAGAAAGCTGCCAGAATCAGCGGTCTAATTCCATTGGTCAGACATGTCACTTTATGTGACCTTACTTAATGATCGACATATTTATTTCCACATATAAATTCGAACGGAAACTGGACAACATGCACAACTTGCCACAAGTGCAAATCAAATAGGGTAGTTCGACTCTATGTCGGACATCTTTGATGGCTAGTTCGGGTTATTTCCGAATATTTAATTATTTTGCATCCAAAATGTCCAGCAACGACAAATGTAAGTAGATCTAAATATAGTGTCATCTGTAAATGTCTGCATTCTGTCATAGTGCTCCTGAAAATGGTGATATTTGGAGCATAAAATATGCCTTTGACTCTGACACAAATGTCCGACAAGGACGAATTCATCGGTCTTGGTTGTTTTATCCTCATCGATACATTATTGAATAAAACAAATTTAATATGAAATACAGTCTATAGATTTAAACTAATGTTTAATGTTCGATTGAAAATATGCAGCAACTTAATATAAATAAAGACATGTTATATTTGTTTTATTATTGTATATTTTGAAGCGTCTGTGTAAATGGTGAATGTGTCCGTTTCAGAGGCGAAATTCACAAATGTGTTTTAAAGTAATTTATAAAGGCTTAAATGAACACTCAATATTAAAATAAGTTTTGAAAGAATTTTTGGTGTTTTCTTGCTATCTAAGTACAAGTAAAGGATTTCGGAATGTTCTCACACATTTGCCATCAAGTGCCATCTGTGACTCTATATGGGCGAACTACCCTACATTTGTATCTTGTTTATGTTTCCTCTGATGAAATAGAGTTTATGGACGAGTCTTTCTCGTTCACTTTCGTATTTTCTGCAACTTAAGCACAGGAGTCGGAAGTTCTATCAATAATAAGACATAGAGGGGCACCTCGAAGATCGCTGGGCAACTATAAAAAAACATGTTTTTTATAGTTGCCCAACGATCGTTGAGGTGCCCCTCTATGCCTTATTATTGATAGAACTTCCGACTCCTATGATTTAACAAGTAATGTTCGACATCTTCCCGTTGGTTGTAACTGCAATAATGTAGCTCCTGTGACAAACTTGTGTCTTGGCCGAGGTACAGTGGTCCAATTCGTCACAATGGAGCAAAAAAATAAATTGCAGTTGAATATAAAAACTCACTATTAACGCTTCAAACATTTCATTATAACTATTACTAATGATCACAGTCCTTGTTAAATCGGTTTGGCTGAGAAATGTATGCTTTTCAAAGGTAGCAACAACCTTGTTCAAATTTATCAATCGTTCGTCATAAGCGGAAACTACGGAAGGTGGAGCTTTTCTAAATATGGTATTGGTTACTATGAAATTTACTATTGATGTAAACATTCACGCCTCAAATTGCCAAATATGGTATATCAACATCTGACTGGAAATGACCACAAATGACGAAATTCAAAATGTATGAATGAAGAATGTAAACATATTTTTATTTTGTGGGAATTACATTCTAAAATACTGGTACCCTCTTGGCACCGGTGTTCGTGCATCTGGTGAGTTCGCGCATACGTATTGCATGTAAAAATGGCAAAATCATTGGAAAAAGATGGAGACTACTGGTGTGTGAGGATTAATTCTAATTATATTAAAAGATATCACATGTTTTCAAATTTGATCTTATTTTGAAGGAATAGGTATAAACTTCAATTTCGAAAACGTTCAAAATAAAATCTTTCCTTTATTCATTTTAAGAACCATCCAAAATATGCATGCGCGACATCACCGGACGTTGCAACATTTGTCAAAAATCGAGGGTTGGTTTGTTTACACTTCGTTTTCACTGACATGTTAAAAATTGTAGCGGAATCCGGATAAAGACCATAAAGATAATACTTCAATGTATTTGAGGATGATTTAAATTAATTCAATAAAATTTTGGTAAGCTGTGAAATTAACCACTGAAAACTTAGGTGCACGAACACATCGGACGGCTCTGTAGGTGATAAAAACTTGTTATGATAGTGGCCAAAAGGAAAGGTTATGTCTTATTATTAATAAATGCAGGTGTCAGAAAACTCTAAGCGAGCGCAAAAAATCTCTGCGGCTGCTCCGTTACGTGTAATGGCATCCTGTTAAAACCCTTGCGAGTAAGGGAGCATTTAGGGTTTTATTATTAGAACTAGTTGGTTGCAGTGTTCACATTTGTCATTTTTAAGATGTTGATTTAGGTGGAATTGGTAAGCATTTAATTTGGAGTATCCAGTTCTTAGACTGTTAATAACAGTGTCACTGTCAGTGTACAGTCTCTTGTTTGGCAAATCTTTTTTCACTTCGTCTTTTACTAGACCTTGTTACATTTTTGTTTGAACAAGGTCAGACACAGGCACTTGTTTCTATCCATGGGAAGGTCCACTATTTATGGATAGAAACAAGTGCCTGTCCTGTGTCGTCACGGTCAGAGCAGAACTGACAGTAAACACTGGTAAACGGGATTATGGCTACAATATGGGGCATAATAAAAATGTCGTTGAAACATTCATATTGTGAATCAATTGTATTACCTCTCTTGCTCATTTTCTTATCTGATAAAAACGGAGAGGGCATTTTTACATCACTGGTCTGAACAGATACATTCAATGTTTATATTTTTTTTTCGAGAAATGGCGCACATATTTTTCATTGGTCAATTTTGAGAATGTTGTAAATTGTGATATCATTCGGACTGGATATGCTTGTTTCCGGGAAAACACTATCGATGTCCTGATCTGTTTTTACACTGTCGTCAAAGAGCTCCGGTCGGAATTGTTCTGTCATCTTCCGCATGTTTGACATACAGGCGACGACAAAAAGTAAGTATTACGATCATATAGTATTATTATATCTTGAATCCAGAAGATGTCGTTATCGGTCGATTATTTTTGTTTGTTTTTACCTATATGTTTCTGTGGTTAAAAATGAATAGATTACTCAGATATAAATAAAATGATTGACAAAAACAATGAAAAATGCTAATAATGAGATTGAAATCATCAAATAAAGCTATAAAAAGTAGTCTATATGTGTAATTAAAGTACACAAACCCTTTGTAATGCTTATATACATGACAGTTTGCAATGGCGTGCCACCATGAATAGTTTTAGACTTACTACAGTAAAAAACACAATGCTTATTTACGTATATTCGTTCTGCCTCTGTCAGCCACTACTTTCCGGTTGGGTCCCAAAAATTGTGTTTCAGTAGCTCCGGTTTTGTCTATGTCAAAAATTGAAAGAATAACGAAAACAGCTCAATATCACAATTATGTTTCATTTTTGTAATTTATTTAAGGTTCATTATAACACTTGTTCGACTTGCAAATTGATAAAAAGAAGAAAAAAATGTCTTCAATGAATAAAAGTTGTGAAAAAAATACAACAGCACATAGTCAAAATATTTTACATGTGATATTTTGTATAACATTAAAAGAAAGAAAAACAAAACTGTTTGTGCAGAATTGGCATTCACCAAGTCACCTTCGACAGAATGGTCATGATTTTGTATAGAACTTATAATTCTTTTTTCTTTATTTGCTATGCAGTTGGATTATTGCAATATTCAAAGAGTGTTTGAACAAAAGTAGGAACTTTCACTGTTTACATAGATATCAAGTAACTCTTATTGTTTTGGATTCATTTTTGTTTTCAAATAATATATTGAAGACAATAAGAAATTTTGATTAAAAAAATAATAAAAGAAAACAAAAATAAGGAACCGCATCGGTAGCGTAATGGTTAGCGTGCTCGCCTCGAGTGCGATAGATTGTGGGTACGAGTCGCGGCCTTGTCAAACAAAAGAATATAAAATAGTATTTGTTGCTTCTCCGCTAAGAACGCAGCATTAAGGAGAAAGAGCAAAGACTTGTTGGCTCCGAATCAGAATAATGTGTCCGAGTGGAGCGACATATCTACCCAATGACTGTTGTTAGCTTACCTTGCCAAAGGCAATGTGGGCTTTTACCATCACTTGGCGCCCGTCGTCCATCGTCTTTCGTTCGTCGTCTGTCGTCCATTAACTATTCACATTTGAATCTTCTCCTCTGTAACGCCTCATTGTCGGAAAATATATAAATCATTTCCACTCGCTGTGAAACGATAAGAAAAACTCGTCAAAACTCGTAGTACTAGTATATATAAATTTTATATTTTCGACAATGTATATTTATTGTCTATTTTTTTTCTACCTCGTTTCATTCCTCCGAAAATATTTTTTTATTAATTAAAATAATGTAATATATTCGACACAGTGTAGGGTTGTGATTTTGATTTAGATTTTTGGCGTTTTAACGCCACTTTCAGTCGTATTTCAGCTATATCATGGCGACCAGTTTTAGTGGTGGAGGAAGCTGGAGTATCCGGAGAGAACCACCGACCATGGACAAGCAACTGGTAAACTTTATCACTTGCGACTGCGAGTCGAGTGCACCCTTTTTTGTAATTTACAAAGCCGGGCGCGAACCCACGCCGTATTGGTGATAGGCTTGTATGAGTTGTTAGATCCAACGACCTAACTCATTGAGCCACCCAGACCCCTTGTAGGGTTGTGTTCGTTACAAGATCGTATAGCATTTATTATTATAGTATTAATAAATGCAGGGATAGACACTAACGGTCGCCCAGTCGCCCAAGGCGACTTAAAATTGTATTGGGCGAGTGAAAACTCGATTACTTCTCGCCCAGGTGACGACTGAAAATTTTGGGAGCGATGTCAAGAATTATTAATTCCCGCACCGGTTTTTAGACGTACCAAAATTGCGACTGGTTTCCTATTTTTATTTTACTTATTTTGGTAATGGTATATCGAAATCAGCGGTGTCAGTAAAATTATCCCTGAGAAATGATTGTCGGTTTCAAGTCATTTTTTTGCCGCCGGGTCGTTATCTTTTATTACTATTACTAATAAATACAATAAAATAAAATAAAATGAACACACCGGCCCTCTATTCTAACTCTAAGATAGCCAAAGCGCTTACTTAGGATATCGGTAAAATGATCATGATTTAAAACCTGTACGTGACGTACATTGTGGATAAAATGGCCATCGGTGATGTGCCCAGTGGAACCGTTCTGACTATTTACAGAAATATACGCATTTTTCAACGAAATATGAGTGATGCAATTTTATTGGCTTATCAAAAGCCTTTATGATTTATTTTGTGACCTTCACGGGAAAGATACCAAAACACTGATTTGACAGAAACAAGAAAAAAACAAAAATTTTAACATAAGACACTCCTTTATACCATTATAGGACCAAAAGTGAGACCAGGTGTACCATTGGTGGTAAGCATATTCTACATCCCATAAGACACATGTTTGTTCATTTTGAATTTGTGGTTTAACATCTCTTGAAGAAAAATACCCTGCATGCAAGCCTGTCCTTAAAATTTTCCTATGGTAGGGGAAACCAACAATCAATTTTACATGGCCAAATGACAATGCATAATTGTTTGTTGACAATATATTTCAACTATTTCAGAGCCTATGGCTAAGCAAACCACCACTGAAAATTAAAAGAATGAAAGTCATATTTCTAATTCTTTCAGATTTTGTTTTAATCATATTCATAAATACAGTATACAGTATAAGATTAAAATTGGTGATTAAC
>MJUT01055607.1:234632-244650 GCA_002080005.1 Gigantidas platifrons
CAAGCAACTGGTAAACTTTATCACTTGCGACTGCGAGTCGAGTGCACCTTTTTTTGTAATTTACAAAGCCGGGGGCGAACCCACGCCGTATTGGTGATAGGCTTGTATGAGTTGTTAGATCCAACGACCTAACTCATTGAGCCACCCGGACCCCTTGTAGGGTTGTGTGTTCGTTACAAGATCGTATAGCATTTATTATTATAGTATTATTTATCAAAATTAAACGAATGGGCAAAACTGTGGTTAGTAGATTTTAATCCTAAAAAGACTAAAGCCCTAGTTATCTCAACTAGTGCTGATTTAGACCTACGATTTAATGGGGAACCTGTCGAAATTGTAAAAAACCATAAACCTTTGGGATTAACTTTTGCATCAGATAGAAATTGGACAACTCATATTGATAACATTGTAAATGCCGCTTTCAAACAGGTTAATGTTCTCAGAAAACTAAAATTTACTCTTTCCAAGCAAACGTTATCAAATATATATCTTACCTTCATAAGACCAACATTAGAATATGCTTGCGAGGTATGGGGTGGGTGTTTTGAACGAGAAGTGGCAAAACTCGAAAAAGTGCAATTAGAATCAGCTAGAATAGTTACAGGACTAACAAAATTTGCAAGTAGAGACTCTCTTTACTATGAAACGGGATGGGAACCTTTGTCTTGTAGACGTAAATCTCGCAAACTGACAACATTTTACTAAATGCATAAAAAATTATGTCCTCAATACTTGTGTAATTGTCTACCTCCTACAGTATCTAGTATCAGTGACCATAATCTCCGAAACAATGAAAACTATGCAACACCAAGAAGTAGACTCAGAATGTCTATGACATCCTTTATACCAGATACTGTTTCATTATGGAACAATTTAGATCTAAATGTTAGAAATAGTCCAAATATATCATGTTTTAAATCTAGATTTAAAGAAAAAACTGTTAAAACGCCGGAGTATTATGGTGAAGGGTCCAGAAAACTAAGCATACTCCATGCTAGATTACGACATCAGTGTAGCTCATTGAATTCTGATTTATATCGCATAAACATTACAAATGACCCCAAATGTCAATGTGGTGCACCGTATGAAGATTTAATTCATTATCTAATGGAATGTCCATTATACCAAAACGAGAGATATGGTCTTTTTAGAAACTTAAAAGAAACCAACAAAAATATAGAAACATTACTCTTTGGAAACGATGGAATTAATAGAAACGAAAATTCTATTATCTTTAATAAAGTTCGAGCATATATTAAACAAACAAAAAGATTCTAATCAGTGGTCGGTCATCTGGTCTACATCAACACCAATTTATTTCCCATGTTTCACTATATTGTGTTTTATATTATCTATATTTATGTATGTGCTAGATTTGTTGACATTATTATGTGTATTACTTGTAGGGAGAGGACAGTACATAAGTTGTGATAACTTTTTGTCCAATCCCATTGCTGTTTTATTTGCAATAAAATAATATTAAACTATATTATCATTTTTGTATATTATTTGGAAACGTTGATTGACGTTCTATAAAAAGTGGTATAGCACGGATGTTACTAATTATAGTAACACCCATGCAATATACAATTTTTTTTAGAAACATCCGTACTATACACGATTTATCAATGTATAATCCAAAATTTTAACAAATTTCTAAAATTTCATCAAATTTCAAAATTATAAAATTAAATTTTTTTTTTAATAAAGTTCAAAATTTTCAAAAAAATTCTAAATTTCAAAAATTAAAAAAATAATGCATGGATTTATAGACCTAAAATATATATATATCGACCTCGGACTTCGTCCTCGGTCAATATATATTTATAGGTCTATAAATCCATGCATTGACCTCAATGGAAGGCTATATTTGTATAGTATTATTAACCAGTCAATTTCAATTTTAGGTAATCTTCATTCTTTTTGAAGGCCATAGTATTGACCGAAATGGTAGACTATAATTGTTTTATCATTTTTCAATATTTTCATTTAAATATCAAAATTTTGAAATTTTATGAAAATTGAAATTTTATGAAGACTGAAATTTTTGAAACTTTTTGAAAATTTTATGAAAACTGATTTTTTTTTTTTACTTTTTGAAAATTTTATCATTTTGAGTTGAAATTTTTTATTATTTTTTTTATTTTTGAAGTATTGAACTTTATGAAAATTTTTAGGTAATCTTCATTCTTTTTTAAGGGAATACGATACAGTAGGAAGGCAGATAATTACTTTGCCGAATACCGCATGTTGTTTTCGCGACGTCGCGGTAACGACATTGTAGGGTAATTTGGCGCTGAAATTGACGATGTCTAGGTTTGTCATGAAAAATGCATGGTTTTTGTTCTGTAGCTAAAAAACAAGCACATGTACCCCCTTACTTTTTGTTAAAATTCTAAATAAAATATTAAGAAAATATCAATTGGCATTTTTTTTTCTACATGCAAATATTTATGAAGAAACCACTAAATAATCCATATTCCACAAATAAGTAGAATTTTTGGATTACTTAATCTAATCTATTATTGGCAATGTACATGTTCATCATGTTTGAACGAAATTATCATAGGAAGCTATTGCAAAAAACCGGATGCAATTATCTTTTACCGTTTTGAAATTGTGATATTTTCTTTACCGCTATAAAAATCCGTATTTTAAAAATTTGTCGAAAAATGGTCGAAATTCGATCGTAAATATCTCGAAAACTAAGTCACGAAGGTATATTTTTCTTTGCATATTTGGAAAGTGCATGGCGAAATTGACCAAATCACGACTTTTCATGAAAAAATCATTTGGCAATCCCTACTGTATCGTATTCCCAAAATAATGTTCTTGCTGTATAAATACAAACCAGTCTGTAGTATTCATAATACAACCTACTGGCTAATAATATAGTATTATTAACCAGTCAATTTCAATTTTAGGTAATCTTCATTCTTTTTGAAGGCCATAAATGGTAAATGGTAAACTATAATTCTAACATGACGTCCTTCATTAGCTATATAAATAATACAATGATAAAACTCACGATATATTTTAATTCGCTCATGCGTATTGACGAACAAATTACATACATCATTCCCTAGTGAATGTATGTATTCATACATCACTGTGGTGCATAACAAACATAAAAATGCACGTATTGTTTTTACCTATATTTTTCCGGAATAAATACTTAGAACAACCATCAATGGACTTTGACTTTAGAAATTTAACATCTTCCGGTGAAGTCGTTTACAAGGAACGCTGATGACATTAAAACGCATGTTTACCGATTTATTTTACGAAGTTGCTAAATTCAAAATGCCATTAAATTGGAAAATATCAGTAACTTCATAGCATCACAGTCTATTTATACATAAAAGAAAAACAACTGTAAACATAAAGGTGAGTGAATTTTGTTATGAAATGCATTTCCATTACTGACTTCCACTTCAAAAAATAAGTTAGATTTTTCCTACTACAATCGAAATAATTCATGGAAGCCAGAGTTTGTATCAGGTTTTAACATGGGTAACATTATTTTCGTTGCATTTTATCCCTCGCCATCGCTCGGGATAAAAATTTTACGAAAATAATGTTACCCATGTTAACAAACTGTATACAAACTCTGGCTTCCATGAATTATTTCTTAATTGTTTTATCATTTTTCAATATTATCATTTAAATATTAAAATTTTGAATATTTATGACAATTAAAATTTTATAAAAACTGAAATTTTTGAAACTTTTTGAAAATTTTATGAAAACTGAAATTTTTTAAAACTTTTTGAAAATTTTATCATTTTGAAATTTTTGAAATTTTTTGAAAATTTTGAAATCTTATGAAAATTTTGAATTTTTTTTTGAAATTTTTTGAAATATTTGAAATATTGAAAATTTTTGAAAATTTTGAACTGCTAAAATTTTTATTTTTTTTATTTTAGAATTTTGAAATTTTATGAAAATTTCTAGGTAATCTTCATTCTTTTTGAAGAAGGCCATAATGGACCGGTTCATTATGGATTTTACCAGTCCATTATTGCTTTTTCCGGTCCATTAAGGCCTTAAAAGCCATAATAGATCGGCAAAGCATTTGGAGCAAAATAATGTTCTTGCTGTATAAATACTGGAATGAAATGGCCAGGTAGGCTCGAAAAAAGACAAATTTAGTAGAAAATGTTAAAGAAATGAATTATAGGTTTCACACCACAAGCTTGCTCTACATTTTTATTATATTTTGTGATCTGTACATCAAGTACGTTGAACTGTAACCAATTCTGGTGTAGAGTCATATGGGCTCAGTTAGCTACCATATAGTAATAAGATTTGGACAAGTTTTCAATTAATTTGAAAGTAACCAAATTAAGTCTTACTTTTTTATGTATATATATTTGACATTGTTTTGTTTTTGTAGCACAAAATGTCGTGAAGCCCTGCATGAAGGTACAACTAGGAAAATGGAAATGGTTAGAATGCATCCCGCGAACTGCCGTGCCCTATATCTGAAACGGGAAGTGCTTAGTGTTACTAAATGCAAGGATTCCACATTTTAAACTTGAATTGTATGGAATTTGAACTGTTGTGTATCTAAAGTAGATTCGATAATTACAGGACACCTGCTTGGAGGTAAACGATGTTCATCGATAACAATTACCTCCTAAATGTATTTTATTCCTATAATTACTCAAATAGTCCATTCTTGAGAGTGTGAATGATAAAAGTAAAGAATTGAATAAAAATGTATCCCATAAGAACACGGAGTCCTACAATTTTTTTTTTCATTTGCTGTTGTTGCAGGTGATTTTCACGTTTATATACTGACCAGAACAATACATATCTTAGAACACATGGTTGTTGAAACATTTCTGTTATGATAGAATGCGAATATATGATTTTATTTTAGATTCGGACATGACGTCGTTCTTTCGCTTTGTAAACAAACGAGCGATTTATCGATTGGGTATAATCTCATTAGCACATGCGCCGGTGCATTGACTTTCCCGTCGTAAACAGACGTAAATGTATATGTTGATGAATTATCGTCTGCTTGAATTTGGCAGCATAACTTGTGTGCGACATTGTCCGCAAACGTAAATATAAATTATCGCCTTCCAATCAAAGTATACTACCGTATTTGTACTCTTAGACATATCAGAATCCAAATAATTCATGAGATTGTGTTTTTAGTTTTTACATGGGTTGGCGGATATTAGTAAATTTTATCTCTCGCCAGAGAATATGCGCCAACCCATGTTAAAACTCAAAACACATTCTGGTTTCCATGATTTATTTCTTAATTAATGATCATCAGAATGGACTGTTACAATTTGTAAACATTAATTTAGAGCAAAACATCGCTTTCCACGTGTGTAACACCTGACATAAACTGGACCAGTCCGGACAGTGGACAAATAATAGACTAATCCAAGTGTGCATGGAGACAGCAGTGAAGGTATGGGATATAACGGCAAGATAGTTTTTTTTCAGTATGATGACAAAAACAAACATAAAGCTATAATGTTTTTTTTTTCAACCCTAGGAATCAGAATCGACGACAAGGTTTAAAAATGATCATCGGACGGGATGCCGATGTTCAACTGATTTGTTGATGTTTCAGAGGATTGATGCATCACTACAATTAACTCGAATAATTCAGCGCCCTTTTTGTAGCAAAGCGTAATACATGTATATAACGACTGGATTATTCGGGTTACACTACAATATACATATGTCTGTATTTTCACGTGGTTAAATAATTAACCCGATAGATAAAGTAGTAATCATTTTCAATTCATACAATATATTATACAGAAATTATTGTTCAGCTTTCTAACTGTATTTTGTCTTAGAATACATGTAATTAACTATTTTCACCAATGGGTGCATTACAATTTCTTACTCTTGGTTTACCATCAATTCTATTTTTAGGAGTTGAAGAATTCCTCCATGACCACGTCCTTTAAAGATTAGCTCAAGGCGTCTCTACCCCAATCCAGAATCTGCTGTTTTAGAAGCTGTTACATATGGAATATATTTTGTTTCTCCCATTTTTAAATGTCAAATTAATGAATTTAGCCATGGTTTATGTGCCAGAATGAATTTCTGTTTTTGAACGAAGAAGTGTAAGCTATTTTTTTTTTTTTTTTTTTGCGTTGAAAGTTAATATATATATATATACATTTTGTACCTTCAAAACACGATAGAGTATAAAACTTTGTTTGGCGAGATTCGAAAAAAATAGTATTTTCGTTGTTGTTTGTGTGCAGCGTATTTCCCAGCATCGTTAATTATGCATGTCCCAATTTCGGCACTACATACGCAAAGGCACTGATGTTTACACTTTAGCATGACTGAACTCTTAACGCTTCTTTCAATCCCACCCAACGGCCATGTTGGTGGCCTATGTTAATTCTTGTTTTATAATAATTCGCCAAGACTTTTGCCCTGTCTCTTTTTCTAGCTGAATCAGTTAAAATTCTCATACGGCCGCGTGCAGGTTTGCCATAGGCAGACCCATCCACCGCAACATAGTAATTATCAGAAATTGGCAAATTTCAATTGTAAGAAAACTCGAAGAAAATAAAGTTGTTTTGAATGAACATTTTCATGTCGCAAAGTGAAACAGAACCATCATGGATCACAAAATTACTGTTTGTAATTCTGAATTATCACCTGTCTGGTAACCATAGCAACACAAAATGAAGGCACTGACATAAAGCAAATGTTCTTTCATGTTACCGTTGTACACATTTTTTAAAAGTGATTTATATCAACCTGAATAACATAGAAAATAAAAAATTATGTTGCTATATATGTTACGTGAAGTAATATAATTTACAAAAAATGTGTGATAAATTACTGGTAATTCACACATTTTCATGAAACATGTAAGTAACATGATGAATAACGTTGGTTACAAACCATTGCATTTTCATTGCGAAACATATCTTGTACACATTATGCGAATATATATTTTCGAAATCAAATCTGAGAATCAAGTAAAATACAATAAGACACATACTTATCAAAAGAATTTAAGTTCAGATTCTAAGGCATGTTTAAGAATTATGTAAACATATCATCTGTAACAGTATGAGCAGAATAGAAATGGGTAGTAGGATTAAGCCTTCAAATAATTAAACAGTCTATAGATGTAAATTTCTCTTGTTTTTCAATGTAAAATAACGTCCAATACAAACATATATACAATATGCAGCTAGTAGGAACAGTCTGAAGATACCAAAGGGTTTTGTTAGAGCGACGACTTTATCTAATGGATACCAACACATATCTTTTCCTTTTGCCACGCATGTCAATTCCGTTTCTTGTTGATTTTTTCCCCATACAGTTAACATAAACTTACTTCATTAAATAAGGGGTTCTTTTCTAAACAACCACAGGAAAGTATCATTGTCATAAAACATTTTTTAACTTGGCTTAATCTAGATGGTTATGTGCAGATAAGTTCTACTTTCTCCTTTACATTGTCATTAATATTGTCAATTATGTCTTCTGGATCCCTTATGTTCATGTATTGTTTTTTTGATGTTCTCCGTACTGCTGTCGATGGCCTCTATGATCTGTTCTAAGCTTTCTATTCCATCGTCAATATGTATTTGTGTAACATTTTATTTTTTCCTCCATAATATTCTTTCCGGCGGAATATTTTTAATATAAAATATTATCCTTGGACAATATTTCAATATTGAATTTCTTCCAATGCTATTATATATTTTCCGGATGAGGTGGAAGAAATGTAATATTAAAATATATCCGTGGATAACATTGCATATTATCTGGGACTAGTATACAGTATAATAGTCCCAGATATTATATTTCATCCTGAAAAAAAATATTATAGAGGAAATAATCTGATTTTATATGTTACTAATTTTTTCAATTAATTAATTTACATTGCTGCAAATAAATATGTACTTAATACTAGTGTAATATTTCTTTATTACTGCAGTATTGTTTTTTAAAGTAAATATATAAATCATTACAATTACAATGTTTTAATAATATTCATAAGATTTTCTCTTGTTACTTTTCCTCAGTCGCTTTGGTTGAGGAGTACACAAAATTTAATTTTCACTCTCCGTTTCATTATCTTCTTCACTAATATACTGTGGTGATACTTGTAAATCAAACATTACTAGTTTCTGCATTCTGTGGATATTTTTGGTCTTGTATATATGTAACTATATCATTGTATTCTTCTTCTTCCATTATCTAATATCTACTGTTACCGATGAATCAAATTTTTAATATGTTTAAACTTACATGACTCTATTGATGTTATAATGGATTTGAATACTACTCAATCTGTCATTTAAATTGACATGGTTCTGGCTATAATATATTTTCCGTATATATTTATTTACCTGTAAATTGTATGTATAAAATACTTTCCGGATGGGTCGGGTGATTTATTAATCAGCGTCGGAAATAATATTACATACATTAGTATAAAATATTATCTGGATTAGCTCATTTGATGGATCGGGTGATTTATCTATGAGTGTAGGTATTAATATTACAGATGCGTCTTGTGATTTAATAATCAGCGTCGGACATAGTATAACACACAGACCTTAGTATAATTTAATATGATAATAGGTGTTACCTAACTTGGGACAAAGTCCAATAATTTTTTTAAACACTATATCGGGGACCAAACTCCGGACAGTTTTCGTATCCGCTACCGAACATGGTTCATAACCGGAAGTAGTAAATAAACTTTATTGTACTATAGTTTTAGTTTGCACATTTTGTTGTCCATGTGCGATGCTTTATTCACGAGAAAAGCCGTCATTAGTTTTATACATCATAAAAATTATAAACATTGTCGGTCATCTTTGTTTATGGTTGTCAAGGACTACTTCACGCTCTATCTCGCGATATTTTGAACCGGTTCCACTTCTCACGAGAGCTGCAACTTGATTTTTTTTTCAGTTCTACATCCTTGTACCCGTTCTTGATTTTATTTATACAATATGTCGTTTTTAGTACTTTGATACTCGTACAAGAGCAATTTTTTACTGCATCGATTTTTTTGCAGAAACCCACTGAAACTGTACATGTATTGCTTCCGGTATGTCATTTCCGGTGCATGAAAATTTAGTCATTAGTATATAGAAAAAAAAAATGCTATTTCTACCATAGTTGGGACTTCGTCCCATATTATCCGGATAATTTGGAAAGTATTTTATTATAAAATATTTACCGTGACATAAAATTTAATATTAAATTCTTTCCACCGGATATAATTTCAACTGGATAAAATTATGCCTTACATTTGTACTACTACAGTCCTAACTGTGCCAGTCAAGTAAATCATTAGAATCAATGAAGTCCATTTCATCGTTGTCGTTGATATTTCCCATCTTGCTTGCCTCCACTGTGACATCAAATAATGGCCTTCATATAAGAAGAGTTTGAAGATACCAAAGAGGTAATAAGAATAACTAAAACAGAGTAAGTCAACTTAGAATTAACCATGTTTTTAATATATATCATGGTAGAGCACCAGAATATTTATGTGAAAATTTTAATATTAATCAAGGAAATACAAGGGGAGCTTCTAATTTAAATTTTATTACTCCAAATGAAAATTTATGTAGCACTAATAGCTTTTCATATAACGCAATAAGAGACTGGAACAGTTTGCCAATTTCTATTAAGAATGTAACCAATAAGGAAGCATTTAAAAATGCAGTAAAAGAATTTTTAAAATTTGAGGCAAGAAGAAGAGAAGAAAATGAATATTTTTATTTTTAGAAATCACTCGTCAACAATTTTTAAATATTTTTGTTCGAGCAAACTCAACATAGTGCTTGTAATTTAGTGCTTTTTTCTAAATATTTTATGTGCTAGTGTGTTTTATGAGTAAACAAATTTTTATTATTTTACTCTTGTAATCTTTCAAGACAAGGACCCCATTGGAAATAAGCTCAATTTATTGGGCTTCATGGGTTATCCTAGGTTGTCATGTTTACAATATTTATAACTTATTTTTATGTATATTGTAATAGTA
>MJUT01055607.1:294529-311174 GCA_002080005.1 Gigantidas platifrons
GGAAAAACAGGATAGGCAGGATAAACAGGATAAACAGGAAATACAGGATAAACAGGAAAAACAGGATAAACAGGATAAACAGGAAAAACAGGATAAACAGGATAAACAGGATAAACAGGATAGGCAAAATCTGCTAAGCCGGTTACCTATTCTTGAGGGAGAATGAACTTAGCTTTGATAAATTATATTTTTTAGGAAATGTTAATTTCAAACATATTTCATTAGAATTTATTTCAAACATAACATTCAATAACCATGGTGGTTAATAACAAGACAATTAATAACAACAATAAACATTCATTAGAAATAATATGTAGCTATGGTAACACTAAAGAAACATACTGAAAATGCATGACAGAATCGTTAAATCTAACTGAACAATTTGTAATAACAAAATCAAGTTATATATTATTGTCTTGTGATATCGCATAAGCTCGAGATATACTTCAAATTCACGACAATTGTCATTGTGTCGAAGGAAATATGAAACCTCTGAGCACCTGGTATTACTCTGGATTTTTTTGTAGCATTTCGCCTTGTCCCAGGTTTTATTATTTTGTTTATTTAATTGGTCTCTCTACGTGTTTGATTTTTGCATATCTGCTTGGGTTTTGTTTTATATCATAATAGCTTATTTTCTGGAAATGTTTATTAACTATGAAAGCAAAGCGCTTTAATTGATAATAGAATTTTCTGCAATTGGCGAACAAAATACTATAGTATTAATAAATGGGTGTTTTCATAATGGACCGGTTATATGTCCAAGGTTAGTCATAATGGCCTAAGGAAGGTTGGATTGGCCCGAGGCAATGCCGAGGGCCAATACAACTTTCCGAGGGTCATTATGACTTATCCGAGGACATATAACCGGTCCATTATGAAAACACCCATTTCTTAATACTTTTATTAACCAGTCAATTTCAATTTTAGGAAATCTTCATTCTTTTTGAAGGCCATAGTATTGACCGAAATGGTAGACTATAATTGTTTTATCATTTTTTAATACTATCATTTAAATATTAAAATTTTGAAATTTTATGAAAATTAAAATTTTATGAAAACTGAAATTTTTTAAACTTTTAAAAATTTTTGAAATATTGAAATTTTTTGAAAATTTGTAAGTAATCTTCATTCTTTTTGAAAGAGACTATAATGAACCGGTCCATTATGGCTTTTTACCAGTTCATTATGGCTTTTGCCGGTCCATTATGGCCTTAAATGCCATAATAGACCGGCAAAGCATTTTGGAGCAAAATAATGTTCTTGTTGTATAAATACAAACCAGTCTGTAGTATTCATAATATAACCTACTGGTTAATAATTAGTAATATAAAACGACGTGTATTACCTTGATATAAAAAGATGTGATGGTATGGTATTCAGTATAATGTTAAAAAAGCAGCCATTCAAACTGTAAGACTAATATTCATTAAGATCAATTATAATTAATGAAACAATTAGTTGACGTTCAGATAGATTTGTTCATGAATGTATTTCTCTGATCAAATGATTACCATTTACTCATATTTCTTATACAAATGTTTTAAAAGTTCAAAAGGTAAGGGCTATGCTATCTTATTTACTAAAAAAATATACATTTAATAACATTTAACCTTTGTAATTAAAACCTATAGACCAATAATACAAATTTTACATTTTGTCCAATCAGGAACATGCGATACATTCTAAATTGCTCCTTTTAGAAATCCAACTTCTATTCTAGTAAATAATATACGTTTGTAAATAACATATTCGCATATATACCAGAAACAGCATAAAACCCTGACTGCATGTCTAACACAATCGGAATATCGTTTTAATGAAAAATAAATAAACAAATGTGATAATTTGGAATAACATGTGATAATTTTGAATTTGCTGGAAAAAACATTATTTATGCCTAACACTTTTAATACGATATGCTATGAATTGGAATCTTGATTTTGTTTTAGCAAACTGTGATAAGGACATTGCGCGAATTCACAAATAGTATCAGATTTATGAGAAGAATGGTGATCTTCTATAGATATCAACGTATGTACATCGTTCAAATGGTCCCTTATTTTCGTATCAGGATCTGCTGCCGATTTAACCCTCTCCATTGGTTTCTTTTTCTTTTTCTTAATTGTTTCAGGCCTTTTAAATTTTTTATTGGGTTGGCTTTGATAGGATTTTATTTGATGTATAGAGTCCACTTTGATTGAGGGTAAACTTAGCTGACCTGAACGATCAGTTTTATTTGACGTTTCGTCCACATCCGTTTTACTATTTTTAGCACTTTTATTCCCATTGCTAATCTTAGGAAGAAATAAATGTAATTCAGCATGACTCTCCGCCACTTTGAAATCTACTTTGAAACAATGATCCTGCTCAGATTTATCTTCGTCGTCAATGTCCTCTTCCTCTTCTAATTCCTCACTTATCACAGAAACATTATCAGGAATTTCTGAAACGGTAGAATTATCATGAATTTCGCTTGTCTTCTCGGTTAAAAAAGTTGTTTGATGCTGAATATTTGCAGATCTTGCAGTTAATTCTGGTGTCTTTGGTTCTTCCGACTCATCGACATGTTCAACTAATACGTCTGCCTCTGAGTTTTTCAGAGAAGCAACTTTTCTTCCATTTATATTCGCATTCTGTTTTAGCAGTGTTTGAACTGTTTCGTGTTGAGCAATTATTTTAAGTTTTTCAGTTGCTTCTAGAAGACGGCGAAACGTAGGCGAGTGACTCCGCTGGTGAAATCCATACTTGGATGGAAATAATATTTTTTCCTTTTCTTCTTTTTCATGTACTCTTAACCTATATTGAAGTGGCTTTACCAATTCGGCGAAGAATCTAACATCCTGTAAACTGTCTGTGGTACCACCATTAATTACATGCGTTTTATGTTTACGTGATATAATTGAACCGGAAGTGATGGTTGACCAACTGCTTCTTAACTTCCGAGAAGAATTTAGAAAGTTTTCCGAAGTTCTTTCTTCTCGACGTGAATATTCACTATTGAAACGTCTTAATGATTCTGGATCTGCACCAGGCCCTTGTAAACTTAGACCTTGTAATCTGGAAAAGATAAAGAAACATTGAATTCTATTTTGATTCAAGTAAAGATAATAATAAAAGTGAGTGAGTGATTGTTGTTTAACGCCAACTCAAAAACAGTTTCAGCTATATCATGGCGAGAACAAGTACCCTTTAGCTAGGTGATAACCGCTTTGTACTAGACCAACACGCTGAGCTGGGTTTTAATAGTGTAAGCTCACTGAAACAACAGTCTGCGAATAGACATGTCACTACACGCGGGCACATTATCATAATTCCGAGCCAATCAGTCTGTATTTACTCTACTTAATGCTGCGTGCCTAGCGGTAGATACATCAAATACAAAATTTATAATCTATGATTTGACTCAACCGGAGCTCAAACACCAGTCGAGCACGCTAATCTTTACAACACCTATGTGTTTTTATATCGAATGTTTGGAATTTAAAAGACCATATGATGTGTTGTACTAAATAGTCGTCATTGGAATAAGTGTTCGGTTAAGTGGCAGTTATATAAAAATGTTTTATTTCTATTACATCAAACATAAATTGAGCGCAAAATGATCGTAATTTGTTAATTGCATCTTGACGAAAACAAGAGAAAATGATAACAAGAGAAAATGATTTCAGTACGTAGTGTTTGCTTTGCAAATGTGCTTCAAAAGAGTTCGGACTGTTACCGATGTACAGGGTCTAATTCCAATGATTGGGATTGTATATCGGTGCTTAGCAGTACTGTCAACCATATTATAGCTGAAAGTAACTGGGAAACTAGGACAACCTACTGGACATCATTGACACAATGACAAAAATTGTGAAATAACAAATTGAGATTACTATGCAAGATATCACAATCTGAAGAGACAAAAACAACACAAGTGAAACATGATATAAGAAATACCACAGCAAAATATAAGATAGCCTGACCCCCAGCCTCTCNCCCCCCCCCCCCAAAAAAAAGAAAAAAGAAAAAAAGAAGAGATGAGTTACACTTAGTAAATTGTTTGTTTATACTTACAAATCAACACGAGAGAAATATTTATGTTAATGAACAATTCATTTTATATTATTTTTCTTGGTTATGGTTTTTTGATTGCATCTGATCTTCAATGTATATCGAATGTTAATGTAGGTATACTACGATTTTAACTTACAAACCCATTTCATAATACTTGTTTCATGAAAATTTGAATTCACATGCTTTAAAATAAACAAAATAAACAAAAAGTCACCAATAGTTCAACGTTTAGTCAGTTTTATATATACTCCTCATAGTTTATATTGTACATTGTAATTACGCAAAGATATTGTGTCTTCATTGAATATAATACCATGTAAGTTCATGTTATATTATTAGTTCATGCATGTATGTATTGGAGAAGACGTTTCTAAGTTGTGAAGCTTGCGTTTTATCCAATTGTTTATTGACAAGAAAATATGCTCAAGTACACAAATATATAGAAAGGAACCAATGACATTTGAAAGACTATGAATATTCACCGAACACTATCAATTTCTTGAAATAAAAAAACCCTCAGACAATTAATAAAAGAAAGTGCTTACACGATGACAGGACCAACAGGTAACACATGAGTGTACATTTCACCTCTGTAAAGTAAGTCACATCAATCTGTCCTAATCACAGCAATATTAGCAGCTTGATAAAACAGACATATATTTGAGTGACATCAGTAATATAATTATTGTTATTAATACATCTTTATAGCTAATTGTCAGATAATCATATTGGGCAATAACAAACAATTAAGTTAACATTGTAATTTGTGAATACCGAATTGACGGCAATTTATAGCGATGTCAAATAATTGATTTTACCACATTTTCAACTTTCGACCTCACAGATGACAAATTTGTGTGTTATGATGTTCATATGTCATTAAGCACATCTGAATTGGCTAATTAGATATTTATTATCCTAGACTAGCCACATTACTTTACTTATCATGTCTAATAACTTATATATATATAACATTATATTATGTGCCACCGTAGCCATCATCCTTGTAATAGTTGGATTAACAATTATTAATGCAATCGCTGAAAGTGAAAATGTTATGAATTCAATCTTTTCCCGACGCGAGGTGACTTTATGTGAAAATGTTTTAGTGCTTTCTGACATGTCGGCAGTTTTCTCTGGATGCAGAAGCAAGAGTATGAAGTTAAGACTATTGATTTGTCTTAAGCCACACAGAGACTTGAATTATATATAATTGTATCGAGCGAGTACACGCAATAATTGGTGGGAATCGGACTCACAGACTTTATTAGACTGTCAGATTATAGATAAATACCAATATAAGTTAAAATACCATAAGTTTCTATACAAAAAACATCTTGATCGCCATATACCAAGTTTCTTGCGGTAAATATGCACGTCTTTCCAAGCCGAATGACATCTTTACACACTGCAGGTACCCCGCTTGTATGTGCCCCCGATGTTATTCTAAATAAACATCTATTATATTATTTGAGAACGTTAATGTTTTGTAGGATTAAACCTGGCTTGTGTAAGGATAATCATATCAGTTTCCATATTTCGCACCTATCATGGATATTGCCCAGAAAAAAGTGCATGTAATTGAGAAAAAATAAGATTCTTGCGAAATTCAATAAATTTATCATTACAAAGCACAAATCATCATAAGGTTTAAAAATTTACTTAGCATTAGTAATACTGACATGATCATTTTCAAGTCAGGGAACATTCGAGAGAAAAAATGAAATTAACCCTTTATGGTTCAACATATAATTATATCTTCAAATTTTACTTAATGCCTTCTCTACTACGAAGGTATATTGAATATCTTAATATCATGTCTTTAAACTGGGTCTGATATTCTAATGCATTATTATAGAAAAAAATAATTAAATACGCAGATTATGTGTCATTAAAGTGATCTGCACTTTTGAAAATAAATCTTTATAATATAACTTCTAAAACAAGGAACAAGTGAAACAAAATCATAATCCGCTTAATGTGAGGAGAGATTGTCTTTCATGTTCATGACCCACAAAGACAAAAATACGAACACGTGGAGAAATTAATTATATAATCAATTGATTCATGATATGTTGACAGTTTATGACTTGTAGTAACTTTATTGAACATTTCATTTATATTGTTTATTTGATTAAGAAGGGAGGTTTGGGCTCATTAAACATCTTTACCCGCCAAGGTTTATATAAGTATTTGTACCAGGACAGTGAGTGGTCGTGTATATGTTGTCGTAACCATTTTGCCTCTGTTTTAACGATTTTTCTGTTGGATTTTAGAATTGATATCTAGTCTTAAACATTTTATTATTAAAACAGAAAGATATATCACAGAACAAAACGATTTAGCTCTAGCAACACAACGTAGAACGTAAATGATATGACATCACAATGTTACTGTTAATTAACGTACTTTGATTAATTATTTGTTTGTTGTTTTGAATTGTTTTGTGCTCTCTAATACTTTTGAATTTCTAACATGTAGGAAAAAAAACACTAGCCTTATTTAATTGAATCTGGAGTGGAATTACATTATAACATCGCCATAAAAGAATTGTGTGTACACCCATACGAATAAGTCTATATCAGCACTTTTGAAAAGTATGATAACTGATGGTTGGATTAATAAAGCTTGTTTTTAACTCCTGTAGATATTCATTAATTTTTTTGTTTTTGCTTTGTTTAGATTTGTATAATGCAATTCTTTGCATCTACAATATAGCGAGATCTCTGTGTACGTTTGTTGTTTCAGAACAAGCTAACAACAATACATGTGTTGGTGATAATTCAAGCATCTTCACAACGTACTCAATTAACACCAGTAGGAACTAAGACAAATCATGACGATAGATTAATCATGACAAAAATCACCAACAATTCTGCATAATAGATATTATAGATACAAAGAGTATGGAAAAACAACAACAACAACAATAGCAACACAGTTACACTGGCAGGACTTAACTGGAACTAGTTTTTACTTTTGTTCATATGAAATAGTAAAATGTAATACAAGTGTGAAATATTTATGACACGTTATTAATCCGCCATTAAATCACTTCAAGTAGTTTCTAAATACAATACAATGAAATTACAAAACACCATGGTTCATTAACTTACTTACGATTTGTTCAGTAAATATATATTGATGAAATTTATATAAATATAATTGTTGTAGATGTGATAAAACACTTTGTTCTTAAAAGATAACGCGTGAATTCTTCTTACCTCGCCAACGTATATTCCATAGTCATAATCCTATACCTTGAGCCTTTCCCACTATGAGTGGATAATCTCGAATAATTTGAATGTTTTTCAGTTTATTAGAATGACCTATAACCCATGCTTATTTACACCCTAACCACCGAGTTATCTTTAAATCTGGTCGATATATCAGTCAATTTTAGGACAAACCAGCATTTTATATGATCTTTTCAATATGCGGAAAATCCACCCGTTATTGTTCCAGGGTTTAACGGAAACAATTTCGGATGATTTTTTCCCCAACTTAATCTTTCAATAATTATGAAGTTTCCATACGAGAAGAATTACAAGAGATTTAAGTTACAACTAATGGCTTAAAAGTACAAATAAATCTAAGACCTTTGTTTACACGTTAAGATAAGAGTTATAAATGAAAATCAATTAGTTTGACCTTCTGAATACGACAGACACAAAGACAGTCCCTTGTTAATTTTCACCACCCGTGAGACGGTATATAGGTAGTGTTTAATGTTAACACATAAATATTGTCCGAATTCACCTTTAGATTTAATAAACTTAAACAGATCAAGCGGATTTTATACAATCCATTTAATAATTTCAATTACGTATAAAATGAAAGTTTTAGTATAGCAGACATTTTAGGCATTGACAAATTTACAATTTTAGATATATATATTAACATTTCGCACGAATATATAAATTTTAACAAAACATAAATGTACTGTTCGTGAATAGAAATTAACTTGCCAAATCTGAGTGTAAGGACATATATACGTATACATTAAACTATAAAATAGAAGTTTATTAAAAACAAAATAAAGTGACATGTGGCATGCATTGTTTAAAATAAATTCAGAGCAAAGTACATTGACGCTCCTTGCTTTCTTGTTTTAGCTTGTTGTTACGCGTATAACTAAAATGTCAAACCCGCAATTGTACTTTTGGACATTGTAATATCGAGATGCCATCAATATCCTTCACAACCTAATGTCACTTTAAGATAAGCATTGTGTTATATATTGCCATACATATTTGAAAACGACATCAAATGTTGTGTATTTCAATTAATTTCAAAATTTGAGTCAAACACTTAGAAACAGAGGCAAGGTAGCTATTCATAGCAAATGCTTTTAGAAGGTGTCGTATTGCTCAGTCTAGTTTTCTATGTAGTGTTTTGTACACTGCTTTTAGAAGGTGTCGTATTGCTCAGTCTAGTTTTCTATGTAGTGTTTTGTACACTGCTTTTAGAAGGTGTCGTATTGCTCAGTCTAGTTTTCTATGTAGTGTTTTGTACACTGCTTTTAGAAGGTGTCGTATTGCTCAGTCTAGTTTTCTATGTAGTGTTTTGTACACTGCCAGTCTAGTTTTCTATGTAGTGTTTTGTACACTGCTTTTAGAAGGTATCGTATTGCTCAGTCTAGTTTTCTATGTAGTGTTTTGTACACTGCTTTTAGAAGGTGTCGTATTGCTCAGTCTAGTTTTCCTATGTAGTGTTTTGTACACTGCTTTTAGAAGGTGTCGTATTGTTCAGTCTAGTTTTCTATGTAGTGTTTTGTACACTGCTTTTAGAAGGTGTCGTATTGCTCAGTCTAGTTTTTTATGTAGTGTTTTGTACACTGCTTTTAGAAGGTGTCGTATTGCTCAGTCTAGTTTTCTAAGTAGTGTTTTGTACACATTTTTTGTCCTTTAGTCTTTTTACTTTTGGCCATTAATATTGTCTGTCCCTTTTTTTATTTACGGTTTCTGATTACTCCTTTGGTATATACAAACCTTCCATTCATATATATGTAAGTGATCGCTCACTTTCATGGCTCGATATAAAAACTTTAATATAAACAACGTGGCTGGATTAAGCTATCTGTTTGGTCCTAAGGTTCCCCTCTAAATGAAATGGCACGGTCATGCAAGTGTTTTCCACATGGGAATGAACAAGATGAAATATAAATACACAATGAGTATATACAAATATACATAAATTTCCAACGAAATATTCGAGTAAATATATACAATATATACAAAAAAATACGTGCAAGGTCAAAACCAAATAAACAAACAAACAAACAAATCGTACAGAAAATAGACAGGTAATATCGAAGTAATACAATATTCCAATGAAAGTAAAATATATTTCACCAAATGTACATAGACCAAATAAATCAAAAAGTTTCCTATAAAAATGAAATGGTTCTTTTGTTGTTACAGTTGATATCAGGAGAGTGAGAAATTCTAATTTCAAAACTGTATTGTTTGTATTGCCTGTTGTATACACGCTATGATTTCCATACGATATTGAAATATGTCATTGTTTTGTTTACTTGCATTGTAATTACGTTATAATAAAGATTGCATAATTGCGTAGAATCTATATGAAATAGGCAAAAATCGATCATATTTGATTTAGAAACAAAACTTAGTAAACAATGCGTGATATCGCGAAACGTGTCGAAATAAAGATAAATCACGATTTTAAACGAAAAGAATTCACAATTCAACTATGACAATTGATCTAACAGTCGGAGGTGTTTCAGTATTATATGCCTCACTATGGTCTGTTCGTTCTAAGACATCGATAATACCCATAATACTTGAACTATTTATTAATAAGAATAATAAACTCAACCAACAAAAACGTAGATACAAAACTTAGTGGTCACGGCGTGTTTCTGGAATGACATTTATCAGGTACTGTCAAAATCTAAATATGAAAAAGTTTTCGAGAACAAGAAAACAGAAAGGCATAAAGATGACAGCTACAATCGGTCAAGGTCACCTATGTTAGACTTCTACTTCTATCACAGTTTAGTGTCGTCCATATTGGACGTTGAATTCATCTGTTTGTTTGATTTGTGTTGTAAACGAAAAGTAGGGAATTTGAAAGAGAAATTTGAGAATAAATGGATTTATTGGGTTGTTACCTCACGACAAATGAAAAAGATTTCAACTGTATCCTTGATTGAAACAAGCACATAAAAATAAAGCCACTTGTATGTTCACTAGTGGTACACATCGTCCTACTGTTAATTGACACGAACATCATATCATATTAATATGGTATTGGGAAACATTAGTATACGTAAATAAAAACAAATATAATAAATAAAACATAAATAACCTTAAAATACACAAGATTTTAGTTGTTGCATATAATTTATATGTCTTGCATGACAAATTTACCATGCCAATATTTTAAGACAAAATCAATATATTACATCCGATATTTGTATCAAGATATTGGTCGTATAAATATTTTAACAATTACATATCATTGTTTTTCCTTCTTCAGAAATTGATATTTTACAATTTCTTCACATCGGCATGTGGAAATTACGGTGCAATTGTCTTAATATCTCCGTCTGTAATCATGCTTTCTAAAACTCTTTATGTTTCATTGAAATATTTTCAATATCCTGCTTATTGAATCGTAATGGCTGCCCACAAACATTAATACAGTGATGTTTTAATATTGCGCTTCCTGAATAAATATTGATTTGAAATTGAGTTATGGAAACAATTAATTCATAATGTTATTTTTTTTCCTTCCTTGGATGTTGCAGTAATTGGTATTAAAAGTAGATGTTTTCCTGCTATAATAGTTTGTATGGGATCGTTCCATTTATTAGCCAATATGTCAAAATGGAGAGAAAAAAATACGAGTAAAGGTACGATTCAAATACAAACACAATGTAAAAAAAACTGCAGCAAAAGGTTATGGTTATGGAGTTTAACGCCCCTTTTAACAATATTTCATTTTGATCGTGGCGGTAAATTGTAATGGTACAGGAAACCGCAGTACCCGGAGAAAACCACCGACCTGTCGCAAGTAATTGACAAATTTTATCACATAACTTTGTATCGAGTACAACACCACATGGGCGGAATTTGAACACACACCGTTAGTGTTGATAGGCACTGATTGCACATGTAGTTGTAGTTCCAACTACCACACGGTCACTACCACGAAGGCCCCAAACTGCAGTAAAAACAAAGAACAAATTATATAAGACAATTCAAGTTCCCTCAAAAAGCTGAAGTAAAATGAAGTACTCTGGTATGGTTTAAAACATCTCGTGTGACGTAAATAGACACATGTTACGTAATCCTCAATCCCAAGAGAATCAAGATTGTATAAAGTAAACATTCAATACAGAGAGACAATCTTATACATTAAGATAACACTTTCTATCAAGGATAAACACACTTTGGCCTTCTTTTGTAAAAAAGTCTTTCAGTACATAAATGATACTAATCTGACAAGAAATAACTGCTACGATTCAGCAGCTGAATACCAATAGTAATATCGATGCAGACCATTTTATTCCTGCTATTTATCTTACATAAAAATTAAGCTGACTGGCAAGTTGAAAATGCAACTCTATACATAAAAATCAAACTGCATACTTACATGCAAATAATATATTTATATAAATAAACGGAGTACTCAAAGTACATTCAGATGTAAATGAGCAGAGGACTCGAAAAGAAGATAAGCATCACAGCACACTATTGAAATCACACGAACAAACCTGTCTTTATCTTCAAACATTGAAAATGAATGGAAAACAATTGGACACCAAAAGCACATACTCCATAAGACTATCACATTCTTATACAAAATAATAAATTACTTCTAGTTTACTGTATTGACATCGACACAGAGTACTGTAATGCTCTTAAAGAAGCGTTGCCAGTGTATGTATCTTATAACACTCATAACAATGACAGAATATAGCACGTTATAACAAAGAAAAACAAACAAACAATAAACTTTATATCACTTTACGCATAGTTTCTACAGAAATAGTAATAATATACAAATATTTACTTACCGGTCAATTATTCTGTTAATACTGTAACACTTTTAATATAAAATATGAGATGAAATTGACATTAATCAAATCTATTTTGACCATATCTCCTATCTTACCATAACAACTTAACGGGTTACTGAGAAACATTTTAACTATGATTTATGACGGTTAGTTAATGTAAAGAATGTTATACATACAAGTAAAGCCAATTTGACAGTCAAAAAAATAGTCAACTTCTTAAGGTAAATCCTTGATAAATTGAGAGCTTTATAAGAAGAGAAACTACAGTTAATCACAAACATTGGACAACAACCAACTCACAATTTAAGTGTCTTTCTAAAGGTTTGTGTATTCTTATAAAAGGATCAAGTTGCCAGAAGAATGATATTCAATTTAGTGTTTTTTCCCGGTCTAATATCTACCTAGGCGCTTGGTACGATGGGAGGCGATATTACTAATGATATCGCACCGACCTCTTATGATATTGCACCAACTTAACAGTGTATCAATAAAGTGGTTTGTGTGGACTGGAATGACTTTACTAAGAAGGCATTACAATACATTATTTTATAAGGTCTTCTCTGGTTTACATGGTTCGGATCCCCGGCGTATTGTAGTTTGTATGTGCATGATGTACGTCTATATTTCTGTATCATTATAACAATGAAATCAAAATCAAATAATATAAAAATATCATTTCGTTTCTACTTTTATTGTTGGCAATTTCCAGTAAGCTGACAAAACAGCATGACATCACCTTACTGATATGCATAAACATTAGAAACACCAAAGGGATAATCAAGAATGGACAACCCAGAGAGCTCGGCGACATTGTTTACACAAGACACAGGACGAAGACAAACAAAACACAAAAACACAACACAGAAAACTAAAAAGATGTTCTTTACATTTCGTAGTTGTTTGGGAAAATATTTCGAAATGTATATATTTTAAAAGAAGTCGTAAGCATTATGTGATATACCCATGAATTAGAAATTAAAACTCGGAAAGAAAACACGATTAATTTAACAACAACATGAATTACGTTGATTAAAGTAATGTTCAGTTCCCTTACACCTACGTCTTTCAGTCATTAATTAATGTGTCCTAAAATAATGCGCTATTTTTCACCCTCTGAATTCTTTATTCTTCGAAAATCCCATAATACCACCAATACACATATAATTTTCATTAATTAATTGCAGCAAATTGAGCATGAATTAACATGAGACTGGTCTAGGCTCCGATGGATTACGTACGATGTTATTAACACCAACAGATTTCTATACTGACATTAAAAATGGCACCCCATTTGTCGTCAAATATATATTTATGATGTAAAATTGTTTGATATAAAGATGTGATAAAAGGAAATTGCATTCGCTTTTTTCCCCCTGTTATTCAAATGGCGGACGTCAACCCTACCACAATGACAACAACAGTTAACAAGTACATTGCTTATTCACAATAAAGATATCGTTTCTGTAGCTATGTAATTTCTATTGTTTCTTCAGTATTGCCGTAATTACAGCATCGGTTTTGAAAGAGCGAATGTATTTAAATTCTTTAATTATATATGTCATACATGACGGACAATTAATACAGTTTGCATTACATCTACGGCTTTGTCTTAGCTTATAAAATATTCAGTATAATTTTCTATTCCATTCAAAGTATTTTGCTTCCATTTTACTAAAGAGTTTGATAATTCATATGTGAAATAAAATCAATGATATTTTCTTTGTGTCAACTCTCTCCTATGAGATAGCGTGATCATGTTTTGTTTACAATGACTGTATAATGACAACACTATTTATGTTGAAGAGTTACAACTTCTGACTAGAGAACAACTTGAGTTAGTGTCGTTTGGCACACACAAGTAAATATAATGGCATTATTTTTGTAAATTGAATTTCAATTTTTTTTATAGTTGTCAGTCAAATTTGTGGAGATATAATTTTCTCAAATTTAGAAATGAGCGACAATTTAAGAAGATAGAGCACCAGGGATACATATTAAGTTTAAGATCCCAGTCCAAAGCTAAGTAGATATAGACAAAGCCAAGATGAATATTTACTGTTATATTTCACAACACGAAAGAGTTGTCAAAAAAACTGGTTTGAAAAAGTTGATATCACAATTGGCACACAGCTTCACTCTTTGAGCGAGTGATTGATTGTTGTTTAACGCCAACTCGCCAATTTTTCAGCTATATCATGGCGAGAACAAGTTACTTTTCAATGAGATGATGATGAGGTCCGCTTTGTACAAGTTCACTGAAACAACAGTTCACGGATAGACATTTCGCCCCACTCAGACACATTATCCTGAATCCGAGTCAACCAGTCCTTCCTCTTCATCCTTAATGCTACGTGCTTAGAGGAGAAGTAACAAATGCCAATTTTATAGTCGTTGGTTTGACCCGGTCGTGACCCAAACGCACGATATACCGCAGTCGAGGCGAACACGCTAACAATTTCACCATCGATGAAGTTTCACTCTTTGATGAAGGTACATATATATATTTCTATATATTTATCTCTGTGACATTATTTATCTTCCTTTTTAGTAAAACAAATAAGGGCTATACTAGAGAAATATTCTAAAATATCTTTAAAAGTAAAATGAACTTGACACAAATAAATGAATTCCATCTCTAAAAATAACTCAACAACATAATCTGGGTACCTTGCTACTCTGCGTGGAGGGTGTCTTCCGAATGTTGGTCCACCTTGCCGATGAAATTTGAACTGTCGAGGTTGAAATAATAATTCCTGAATAAGCATAGACATACTAAATGCCCTTCGGAATCGTTTAGATTCACTCCGAATTTCATTTTTCTCTATTCCAATTGTCATCTCAATTCTCTATTTCTTTCGTCGAATAATTGTAAAACTGTGTCCTCAAGTAATCATTTTAATAATCCTTATGAAAATGTATAACACGCAGCTTCAATAATATTTACAGATAAACTATGATCAGTCTACATTGTTGAAATTGGAATTAAAGAGCGAAAAAAAAATAACAGTACAATTTAACTAGTTTTGACTCAACTGTAACCAAAATAGTCAACTATCTTGAAGTGTGCCGTTTAATCTTTGTTTTTCTAAATATTTTAAGCTATTGTTTTATCTATTGAAACATTTGATCTCTTTAAAAATATACAACAAAAGAACGTATTTAGGTTATATAAATAACATTTAAATATGAAATTTAATATATTCTAATGTTGAAAATGATATCCATTGCGCGCTCCGTGTCACATACATTATGTAAATTACCTCCCTTTGTATTTATTCCAATTCCAGAAATTATCAATACCCTTAGAACGTTTGGAAGGTACACATGCCGACACATTTCGCACTAATGTAAACAACCTTTAACTATATTGTAATAAAACAGTATGCTATATGGAATATGATAGTTAAAAAAAATACAAATGGACATGTTTTTGCCCTGAATATTATAGAAAGACATATATACTTTAGTGGATAAGCAGTTAAAATGAAATTTTATTGCTTAAAAATAGAATTAAAAACACATCGTAAGAAAATGCAAACAAAAGCACAAAAGTAGATATACGTGTTGTTACTTCCCACCTGTACCATTGTTTACCTGATTATATATCTTTAACTTAATTGTAAATTGGAATAAAAGTTCGAGTTGTTGACAATAATTAACGTGATAGATTCATTATTTTAATTTTTTCTTCAGACATAATTGAAGACATATTAGTCATATACTCACATCAAAGAGTAACAGAACAACAAACAGATAATGAATGAAATAATTTTAAGAAATTTCAACAAAGATAATTCCTTTTATCAAGAAACGACAAAAGAATCAAACATTCAATTTTGAACACGCAATATTCGCAGTTCAACTTTTTATATAGCAGTTAAACGTTGAACTTTCATGTGTTAACATTCAGAATATGCAGGTCAACATTCATTTGTAACATCCCTTACTTTAGACATATTATACACAGATTACAATATCACAAACATCCCTTACTTTAGACATATTATACACAGACTACAATATCACAAATACAAAGATGCACATTGTAGGATTCGGAAACAGCCAAATTATGACTTATGCTAATCCGTCTCCTAGACTTATGCTAATCCGTCTCCTAGACTTATGCTAATCCGTCTCCTAATTCAACATTTTCAGTTCAATCTTCAACATTTAACTTACAACATTCATCTTCAAGTGTCTGACTTTAAAAATTAGTTAAAAGATGATTGTCAACAATCCAACCATTTGCAAATTACAAAAACAACTTCTCTCTCCTTTCTGATTATTTTTTTTTATTCTACATAAACTAAGATAACAAGAGTACCTGTGCCGAATGTTAATATGTGTATACATCTTCCCAAGATTGAGTGTTAACTGGTCAGTTCTGTAATGATATTACTCTCCCTGGTAATCATGTTATAATAAGTGAAAACATTTTGAATAAAAGTTTGAATATACCATAGTGGTAATCAGAAGACGTAATTCGAATGACATATAATACAATGGCCAAATAACAATAGGACAAGCCAAGCAATG
>MJUT01055615.1:22508-51819 GCA_002080005.1 Gigantidas platifrons
GTTGAACTTGTTCTCATCCTGACTATAGCTGAACTACTGCTTGCTGAATGTTTGCCAATAATCAATCAATCATCACATCATTTTATAGCCCCACTCGTAGAGAGGGGGCTATATTGCAATCATCTTGTCCGTCCGTTCGTCCGTCCGTCCGTCCGTTCACACTTTCGTAACAGATATCTCAGCTTCTACTGGAAGAAATGATTTTATATTTTATATATGGCTTTGGCATGGTGACTTGCACCGTGTCTCCCTTTTCCATGTTTACCGCACATCTACTTCCTGTTTACCGTGCGACTTACAAATTAACGAGTGGGGTATTCTTAACACCACGCAGCGTGCAACATCTTGTTGTATCATTATTATTTATGTTCCGCCATTGGTGCTGTGTGTTGCTTATATAGCCTTCTTGTACGAAAATGGTGCTTACCATTCTGACAAACAAGTTCTGATAGCAACAAGTTAAAAGGTATGGATATGTTTTAAATCGCATCGTTGTACACGTAGTGCAAACATTAATTATATGATTATGCTTTAACATTTAAAATTTAATTACACTTGATGAAATTTAGAATACAGATATTGTTTTAATTGAACTCTATATTGGGAAATTAAATTTTCCCCATGGTTGGTTTTTTTGTGCTGAAAGGCAAAACAAATTACGTTACAGATGCATCTACACATCTGTTACGACTAAAATTGATGATAATTCGTTCCCTTGAAGAATACCATGCAACACGAATCATTCATTTATTTAGAGGGCAATCATTATTTTTTGATTCAACGGAACCGGAAGTAGATTGCGATCTTGACATTCATTTAGAAACGTATGTCGTCTTGGAAATTGCTTTGTGGCCTTCATTTCCTTAATAAGAGAACTGCAGTTTGATTCGTTCAATTTATTTTTCTAGAACAGTTAGGTTTTGTACTTTTATGATATGCAGGTTTATATATATATTACCATTGGTTCGTATGTGAAATATTTGCCGTTGATTGCGATAATTTTGAATTTACGATCCGCATAAAACAAACCAGTGGAGATAGATAAGGGAGTTTAAAGTGCACTCAATAGACACCGATAAGATGACAACCTTCCGTTTAGCACGATATAAATACACATATATTAAAGGATATTTTCATTGTTCAGAGCAAATTATTAATCCCATATTTAACGAACAGCATCGGTGGTGTATTGACTAGAGTGCTCGCCTCGGGTAGGTTTGAGCCCCGATATGCTGAAACCAAAAACTTTATAATGTGTAATTGTTGCTTCTCCGCTAAGCACCCAGCATTAAGAAGAAAGAGCAAATACTAGTTGGTCTTGAATCAGGATAGTGTGTCCAAGTGGAGCGATATGTCTGTCCGTAGACTTTTTGTTTCAGTGAGCAAGCACTATAAAAATTAAAATAAGCGTTTAGTGTTTTGTAGATCGTTGTTTGTCCTTTTGTCCGTTTTATTTTGGCCATTGTGTTGTCTGATCTTCTGTCTGTCTTTCTTCGATTTACGCAATCTGACAACTCTTTGGAATCATCAAACTCTTCCTAAAAGATACATACTAGAACACTGACTGCTTTGTTCAGAATGGTAGTTTGGTTCACCGTTGAAATATTCATTGTCGTTGTGTATAAATATACGTCACTGAAATAGTTGATGTTAAGTAACAGTCTATCAATCTGCGTAGTTTTCAGGAGAGTCTTATATTTGTATTTGAATTTTATATCTTATAGCCATGTTTTTAATGGCTTTGAAAACATGTATTTACGCAATGATTGCTATTTTGTTAACATTCCTTGAAATGCTTCGATGAAATATACTAGCATTTTATTTCAATTATAAAAATACCTATATAGCCATCATATTTTCAAAACTCTGTTTACGCATTTTTTTTGGTTATAATTCCTTGAACGTTTTAAGTGTAGATCGATCAAACATACTAGCAAGCTTTTCATAATGAATGGTCCTAAAGAGCCCCAGGTGGGTTGTTAACAGAAAAATAGATGAAGAAATATTATTAAATATATTTGCCATTCGAGAACTGATGCTCATTTTGAAACGACGAGATTATGAAAATTTATGTAAGCACTCCATAATGAAGAATGATGTCATAAATATATAAATCAGTTGTGATAGATAATTCGGAAAATAAACGATATAGAAGAACACCGAAGACACAATAACAAAAAGAAAACCAATCCAGATAAGTTGGGGACACAAGACACAGAACGAAGAAAAAAAAAAACAACAAAAAAAAAAATGCTAGAAAAAAAGTTTGTATAAACATAACTTGTGTGTGATCAATTATGAAATAAATCAGTAGGGAACAACTACTCAATCGGCTTTTCCCCATGTTTACCAAATGTTTTGCTACGCATATTAAGCAAAGCACAACTCGATTTCTCTCATTATTTGATAAATACCATACATTCAAACCTGTAAAGACACTATTCATTAATGAAAAAATTAAACTGTCCTTTATAGACAATGATTTGTTACATAGAGGAAAATTTGACTGTAGCTTGCAATAATTACCTCGGGATAATAACAGCACTTTTATATTTGATATTTGTCAATTAACTACGAATATTCCCCAACACAGTCATTGTACTGTCCTTGTTTATGTGTGATAGTGTGTTTTTCAATCGGAATAGTGTACATTGTTGAACTGTTATCCTGAATATAGCTGAAATATTGCTCATTGAATGTTAACTTATAATTAATCTATAAATCATTTTAAGTTATGAATGCTTATGTTCCACGATCGGCCTCCTCGTTGTGCATATATACTTCGTGCCTACCTTGTACGAGACTGGTGCTTTCGATTTATGCAAAGAAAAAAAAACGATGTTCGGTTCATAAACACCTCCATGTGTTTGTGGAAGGAGTCATGTCTTATTCACGTTATTTGTGTTTGTTTGCGCAACACTTATTGGTGTCCAACACATATTGTGTTGTGTTTTTGTTTGATTTTTCTTCGTCTTGTGTACGTTATGTTGTCAGTTTCTCTGGATTGTCCATTGTTGATTGCCTCTTCGGCATTCTCTAACGTTTATATAGATTTGTGTTGTTTGTCTTCGTCTTGTGTGCCCAATGTTGCCAATTTCTCTGGATTGTCCATTTATGGTTGCCTCTTCGGTATTCTCTAACGTTTATATAGATTTGTGTTGTTTTTCGTCGTTTTGTGTACACTATGTTGTCAGTTTCTCTGGATTGTCCATTTCTGATTGCCTCTTCGGTATTCTCTAACGTTTATATCGATTTGTGTTGTTTTTCGTCGTCTTGTGTACGTTATGTGGTCAGTTTCTCTGGATTGTCCATTTCTGATTGCCTCTTCGGTATTCCCTAACGTCTATTGAAAATCAAGTTCTGATAGCAACTATTTACAACGTATGATTTATGCTTTAAAACGTGCAGCTGTGCACGTAGTGAAAACATAATTGAATTGAAGAAATTTAGAGTACAGATATTGTTTTAAATGAAATCTATATCGGAAAATTAAATTTCCCCATAACCGTTTTTTTTGTGCTCAAAGGGACAACAAATTACAGTAAAGATACGTCTACGCATCTATTACGTCTCAAATTGATGATAATTCATTCCCTTGAAGAATACCATGCAGCACGAATCATTCATTTATTTAGGGAGCAATCATTACATTTTTTAATCCCACGGAACTGAAAGTAGATTGCGATCATGACTTTCAGTTAAAAAATGTATGTCGTATTGGAAATTACTTTGATTTATTTGTGGCTATCATTTCCTTACTAAGAGAACTAGAGGATCCCCTGAGCCTGATTCGTTGAACGATCTTTTCTAGGGCAGTCAAGTTGTTTAGTTTCTGATAAAAAAGCTTTGCATATATATTCCCATTGTGTTGTATGTGAAATATTAGCGTATGATTGTGATCATTTTGGATTTTCATACCACATAATAACCAGGGCATATAGATAAGGGAGTTGAGCGTGCACTCAATAGACACTCATAATATGGCGACGACGGTCCTGTTTGCAGAATGTAAATATACATCTATTACAGGTTAATTTAATCATTCTGAGCAAATTATGCTATAGTTACGAATAGCATCAATACATGTACATTTCTAATTATGTTAGAATATCAATTGGTCATAACAGTGCCAAAAAAGGGAAAAAAAAGATAATACCACATTGGATATCTACTATAATCTACTGCAATAAGCATCAGCATTGGAATCGATATTTTGTGTATTCCCTCAATAGGCCTTAGTCGTGCAATTGATATTTTCTAATACTCTAAATTAGTTTATGCATAATAAATGTGTTCTAGTCCCCCACAATAAGACTGACCATGTCCATGCATATTCTCTAAACAAGCGTAAATGAGCCTCACCACTGTCCTGCATATCTTCTAATTCATGACATGGATTGGCGAATATTAGTATTTTATCCCGAGCTTTCATGATTTATTTCGATTCTAGCGACCGTTTCACTAGAGGTCATAAGTGGTAAACGTAGACGTAAGTGTTCTTTTAAGAGTTACGACCGTTTCACTAATAGTTAGGATTTACGACTTGCGATAAAAATTGATCGCAAAGTTAAGAGTGGTGGTAGGTACTCGTAAGTCGTAAATCTCGTAAACCTATTTTAGAAGAGAAGAATTGCTGTCTGTAATTTTTTGTAAATATGAGCATTAATCAAATGAAGCGAGAATATTAGATGCACGAAACATTTTTTTTATATTTCGAGAGTCATAACAAATCACTAAAACAGCTTCACATTATTGTTTGTTTCAGTGTACTTTCTTTTCTATCAGTTCTGCATTTAAAATATCAACATATATTATTAACGAGTGTATACCAAGAAGAAAACAACGATATCGGTTTTTATTGATTATATAAAGCGTTATTATGAATTACAAATCAACAGTATGTGTACATGTTAAGGTTTAATATTGTAAGATGTGTACTTTTGTTGTTTTATGTGTTGATGAAACATATTATTTTATATGTGTGAATATAGTGATGCAATAAAACTAACAAAATCCTACCCCCTGCCCTCCTGGTGGGCAGGGGTTACAGATTAAGTAATTTCTGGCTGACGAAAGAGGTGAAACAGAAATTGCAGCAACAGTGCTTACAAAAACCATACAATAATATGAAAATACGAAATATAGAACAAAATCCGGACAATTGTCATGTGTTTAAGTAAATGTAAGATTTTTTTTCGCGCAATTGAAATGCACCGCAAACGGATTATCGGTACAGAATGTGAATGTAGTGCCAATTCAATGATCACATTGTTTAAATTTCCCCTTACATATAGCATGAAATTTATTAAAATATATTCCGTATAATAAATTTCTTCTCAAATTTCGGTAAAATTTTGCACTTAACAATTTGCTTTTCTGTTTTTCTGTTTTGGTTTATTCATTTACAAATTCATTTTAGAGTTTTAAAATTAGTTGAATATTAAAGATGCATTTAAACACATTTAAAATGTGATTATTAATGTAATCAGCTGTTGGGGTTATAAATACAATGTATGATACAATATATCTTTGTACCTCCATTATAGGAGATGTTACTTGTCGCAAGTCGTAACTATTACGACTAGGACTAGTTTAGTGAAACGCACGTATACGTGCACGTAAGGATATCTTAAGAGTGATCTTACTTGCGATTTACGATCACTTTAGTGAAACGGTCGCCTGATATTTCTAAGAGTACAAATACGGTAGTATACTTTGATTGGAAGACGGTAATTTATATTTACGAAAATGTCACACACACTTTATGCTGCCAAATTTGAGCAGACGATAATTCATTAACACGTACATTTACGACGGAAAACTCAGTCACATTCACCGGCGCATGTGCGAATGAGATTATACCATCGATCAATCGCTCGTTTGTCTACAAAGCGAAAGAAGGACGTCATGTTAGGATTAAGAAATAATTCATGAGAGTCATAGCTTGTATGGAGTTTTAACACGGATACCATTTTTGTTTTAAAAAGGGGCCGTCGTGGTCGTGATTGTATGGTAATTGGATTTAGAACTACCTGTGCAAACAGTATCTATCACCACTGAAGTTGTACGTTCGAATCCCGCTAGTGGCTAGGTGTACTCGGTATATCATTATGTAGAAAAGTTTGTCCTTAGCTTGCGACAGGTCAGTGGTTTTCTCTGGGTACTCTGGTTTCCTTCACCGATAAAACTGAGCGACGCGATATAACTGCAATATTGTTGAATGTGGCGTTAAGCAGCATAGCCATAACTAGTAAAGAATAACAGTACCAATCATGTGTTAATGTCATTAGCGTTCCTTATAGAGAAAAAATATCACCGAAAGACGACAATTTATAAAAGTCAAAGTCGATAGCTAAATAGTATATATGTTTATCTTTAGTAATACGTGTGCAAAGAACGAAAGGACGTCATATCTTTATCCCGTATTTAACATCATTGTATAAGACTTAACATTGCCATCACTATTGTATTTCCAATGTCATCATTTGTTATATAAAACGATAATATCAAGCTATTCTGGGATTACTTTACAAAGCAGAAATATTGTCAATAGCAAACAGATAACTGATGATGACTGTGAACAATATACATTAACAATTTTCCTTTTCTGGGTACAAGTTTTTTGCAGTTCTGTCGTGCTGACAAAATGATTTAATTCGTAATGAAAAATTATAAAATTGTATCGTTCCTTATGATGTTTAAAGTAAATTGCATTGGCCATGATGTTTTTCAAACCGCCCTATACATTTTTGTAAATTGTAGAGAAGTCAAATGTTTGGTTAGTTGACATTTTTGTTTTAAATAGAACGAAAGTAATTAGAAGATAACTGTATTGTATTTGAAAATTTCACGGCATCAATTGGAGATTTGATGGTCGCAAGTTTACTGGCGATGCGTTAGCGGAGCCAGTAAACGGATATTTGCGACCATTAATAGTGCCACATTATTGACAAGATGACGTAAGTGGCTAAAATTAAAAATTAATATATCATGCTACTTCAACCGTTGAATTGATACCGTCAACATTACAGCATTGTCCAATCACAAACCAGGAATACTAAACAACTACATTAGAATATGCTATATCCTATTGTTTATTATAAAGGGTGGCGGTGAATATGACAAACTTCAGATAATTGATGTTGACTGTGAATATTATGAATTATCAAAAGACATCCATCTTAATAATTGAAGTGTCATTGCTAGTAGGAAATCGGTTGGTATTTTAACAAGTAAATTGGTTTGTACTTTAGCAAGTAATTCGGTTTGTATTTTAACAAGTAAATCGATGTGTACTTTAACAAGTAAACCGGTTTATATTTTAACAAGTAAATCGGTTTGTATTTTAACAAGTAAATCGGTTTGTATTTATAGTACATGATCACTTTGTCTTGCAAATCATGGTTTGCCATTTTTTGTAGTTTATCCTGTTTTTTTTTAATTATGTACTGAATGTATGACAATTTCTGTTAATCTACTCAAATATAAGTCAAGTAAACCTCTATAAGACATGTTTGTAGATACCAAAAAGGGGAAATCAGAAACAGTAATTTAAAGATGAAAATGGACAGAGCGATCAACAAAACGTCAGAGCAACACAAGATCGAACAACAGCGTGTTACCATGGAGAGCAACTGCACTATTAAATAGTAAATTAAAGATATAATTAATTTAAATTTGATCACAATTACCAGAAGCAGTGTTCATTCGTTTGCAAATCAGCCTTAGGGAAATGGTCATAAATATAGTTATAAATGTATAATATTCGAAATATGCATTTATTCAGGGTTCAGCTTTTAATGTAAATCGGTTGTAGAAACCATTATAAATACAGCGTGAAATGCCTACTTTTTTGAGTTTTGCAATAACCTATAATGGGTGATACATCATAAGTGATTGATCTTCTAATCTAAAGCCGTATTCTTGACAACAAGCTTGAAGGTCTTGTTTATTTACCATCATATAAGATATTAATCATTTTCGAGATTTAACGTTTGTAATTTGCGATGTAAATATTTCATCCAATGATAATGGTATCACAATATAATTGTCTATAGAGAGTAAACAGACTAAAGGAATTGTTATATTATTATTCTTATTCATACGGCCGGATTTCGTCATTTAAATGAAAAACAAGAAATACAACTATGTCGGAGTATGTCCAAACATCTAATAACAAAATCATAGAAATACCTCTTACGTAGTAATAAGGAGATTAAACCTAGTGTTGATAAATGACATTAGTTTGATATATCTAATATACCATGTTAATCCACCAGCAGAGGGACCGACCCAGTGATAGTAATAAAAACGTAGATATATAGCTTAGCGCGGACGGTGCGTTTCAAAGTAGTCAAGTTTCGACCGAGAGGCACACCTGATTTGATCGAAAGTGTTTTGTCAATATATCATGGTAATATTAGAAGTATAAGAAATAAAATTAACTATATAACGAATTTAATTGAAGAGCTTGACATAGTGTTTTTTACAGAGACGCATTTAAATAATCATCCCCGCGGGAACCCCGGGGCATAGAAATGGGACCGCGAGCTTCTTCGGCTTGAAGGAGCGTCCGTCGGTTGTGCGGGATGTAGAAATCCACAGCCAACCCGTCCTTCGGATGAGACGTAAATAAAACCGAGGTCCCGTGTTGAGAGATTGCCACCCTCTTCGCACGTTAAAGAACCCAGTGTAACAGCTCACTATGAGCATTATGCTCATGATGAGTGGTCCATAAGAGACCTGTTGCACTGGCTAAATTATCCGTCCCTACCCATCACATTTCCTGGTTTCGAGTCTCGTTTAAATTATTCTCGTCCTGAATATAGCTGAAAAATTGCTCGCTGGACGTTAAACACCAAGCAATCAATCAATCAATCAATCATTTAAATAATCAAATAACCGATGATGATATTGCTATCAGTGGTTTTGATATACCTTTTAGAAAGGACAGAAATTCACACGGAGGTGGAATAATTATGTATCATAAGAGTAATATAAATATACTGCGGCGTGTTGACTTAGAACATGAACCCATAGAGAGTATGTGGTTTGAATTAAAAACTAAAGTTCACCCTATATTGATTAATATTAATTATAGGTCAGAGTTACAATCACATATGTTTTATTGGCAATTTTTTGACTTAATGTTAAAACAAGCACTTGATGAGAATAGCCATATTATTTGCCTTGGTGACTAAAATAAAAATGTTATGATAAATCTACCGACAACAATAAATGATATTGTCGTGGTCAACGGTCTTGTTAATATAATTAACAAAACAACACATTTTGATAAACATACAGGTAATATTTCACTATTAGATCCTATTTTGATAACTGATCAAATACAGGCTATCGATTCAGATACAATATAAATTGATAGACAAATCAGTGATCACGATGGAACTTATGTCACTTTTAAGTGTGGGTTTTCTAATCAGAAAACTTTTCAACGTACTATTTGGGATTACAAAAGGGGGGATTATACTTTAATGCGAAAAACAATTATTGATACAAATTAGGAGAAATTGACAAATGAGAATTAGATGTTAATAATGCTTGCTCAAATTTTACCGATGCCTTTTTAACTATAGCCAAAGAATGTATACCAACACGGGAAGTGACTATCCGAACAGATGACAAAATGTGGTTTGATTCAAATTTGCGCCGGGAATCTCGAAGACGAGATAGGCTTCGAAAAAAAATTTTAAGAACTAAAACTGTTTCTGCCGAAAAACAATACAAAAAACAATGTAATAGAGTTAATAACTTAAAAAAGCAGGCAAAAGAATTATTTTATGCAAATATTAACGAAAATCTAGACGAACTTAAAACTACTGATAGCAAGATGTATTGGAAAACGATACATATGTTAATAAAAAACGAACGTTCTGCAAATACTATGCCACCTCTTAGAGATCGTGATAATAATTTTAATTTATCTTACGATTGTTTTGAAAAAGCTGATATATTGAATAGACACTTTTGCTCTAACTCTGATCTAAATGACAGAAATAAAGACCTACCCTCTTTTGAAGTTAGGTGTAAAAATGTTCTCTCGCAAATAGTAGTGAGTTAGCAAGATATTTTGGATATGATTTCCACTTTAGATGATAATAAAGCTGTTGGACCGGATACCATAAGTAACAAGATGCTTATTGCAGTAAAAGTTCAAATTTCAAAACCATTATACTTGTTATTTAATAAATCTCTCCATAAAAATATATTCCCAACAGATTGGAAATTAGCCCATGTCATTCCTTTATTCAAAGCAGGAGATAAATCATTTCCGTCTAATTATAGACCAGTCTCACTGCTTTCACGTGTTAGTAAACTTTTAGAAAAAAAAGTTTTTAAGCATATCTTTAATCATTTACAGGGAAATAAATTATTGTGTAAATTTCAGTCAGGTTTTTTACCAGGTTGCTCTACTACCCAACAACTTGTAGAATTATATCATATAATTTTACTAGCTTTGGACAGTAAGCAATTTACAAGTGTAACGTTTGCCGATATAAGTAAAGCTTTCGACACTGTGTGGATAAAAAGACTTTTACTCAAATTGGAAAAATATGGTATAGGGGACAATTTGCTTATCTGGTTAAATAGTTACTTTTCAAACCGCACACAAAGAGTTGTGATAAAAGATGCTCTATCAAACATTGGTCAGCTTAAAGCAGGGGTGCTTCAAGGGTCGGTGTTGGGACCGTTATTATTTTTTGTATTTATTAATGACATTGCAGATGGTATGACTGGTTTAGGTAGATTATTTGCGGATGATACATCGATTGGGCATATTGCAAATGACAAAGATTCTTTACAAGAAATGGTAAATTTAGACTTAGCTTACCTAAAATGATTGGTCAAAACGTTGGTTGGTCAAATTCAATCAAAATAAAACTGAAATTATGATCTTCAGCACAAGAGACACAAAACTTTATTTCAATTTTGACTTTGATGGTGCTTCACTAAGATATGTTAAATTACATAAACATTTAGGTGTTACTTTTAGTAATGACTGTAAATGGACCAAACATATTGATAAACTTATAGAAAAGTATTCTAAACAATTAAATGTATTAAGAAAACTTAAAGTTAAACTTAAACGAAACTATCTTGAAAAAATGTATTTAACATTTATAAGGCCATATTAGAATATGCGTCTGAAGTTTGGTTTAATTGTGACCAATTCAACTCAAATCGTTTAGAAAAAGTGCAAATTGAAGCCGCTCGTATTGTTTGTGGTTTTCCCAGTTACGCTAGTATAGCATCTATTTATAAAGAAACCGGATGGGATAAATTAAAAGTAAGAAGGGATGTTAAAAATCTCACATTATTTTACAAAATTTATAATATTCTGGCACCTGAATATTTATCAGATTTAATACCACCTACAGTTACTGAAACTTTGAATTATTATTTACGTAACAGTCAAAATATAAGTCAACAAGCAAATAGACTTTCACTTCTTCAACAATCTTTTTTTCCTTCAACTATTAAGCTGTGGAATACGTTGGATCTTGATATTCGACAAATCCCTATTTTAGCTCATTTTAAGTAAAAAATCCGTCAGATATATTTTAAAAATGTTAAAAAATCCGCACACTTTTCATGTGGTAATAGATATCTTAGTGTATTACACACGAGAATAAGAACCTAATGTAGTTCATTGAAAGAAGATTTGTATAGTACTAATTTAATTTCAAATCCAAACTGTATATGTGGATACCAAAACGAAAATGCGGAACATTATTTGTTATTTTGTAATCGTTATATTGTATATAGAAACAAAATGTTATCGTCATTGGCAATACTGAATATGAATGGGGTAGAAATAAATGTTGATACTTTGTTATTTGGAAATGATTTTCTATCAGATGCAACAAATTGTGAAATATTTTTAATTATTCAAAGATTAATTAAAGATACTGGTCGTTTTTCTGTATAATTGTAACAAAACAACCAGGTGAATTCCCTTACAGGTATACCATTTGACAAAGAATGTTAACATGGCATTCGAATGATCATAATTGAAAATAAAACCTCTGGATGATCTTTGAAGACTATTTGATCTTACAAAATAAATAGAAATATACATACTTACCATGACTTTTTTCCGCAACTAAATCCCAATGGATGAATGAAAGTTAATATGTCCATTGCCACGTAGTACGCATTTGGGTCTGTTCGATATGTATCAATAGGTTATCTATATTTTGATCATATGGTCAATGAGGCTCCATGAGGGGTTTAATTGTTTAATTGTTTAATATTTTTTTTTCTTCATGCCTTCATTTACTATAAATGTTTACAAAAATTTGTGTAATTAAATATTATTATGTTCAATTGTGTATTTTGAAATATATGTAATGGGAGAAGACTGTCTAAGTTGTTTAACTTGTGTCTTATCCTTTTGTCTTTTTGAACAATAAAATATGTTTAAAGTAAAGAAGCAGTGTTGATTCGTTTGCAAATCAACCTTAGGGAAATGGTCATAAATATAGTTATAAATGTATAATTTACGAAATATGCATTTATTCAGGGTTCAGCTTTTAATGTAAATCGGTTGTAGAAACGATTATAAATACAGCGTGAAATGCCTACTTTTTAGAGTTTTGCAATAACTTATAATGGGTGATACATCGTAAGTGATTGATCTTCTAATCTAAAGCCGTAATCTTGACAACAAGCTTGAAGGTCTTGTTTATTTACCATCATATAAGATATTAATCATTTTCGAGATTCAACGTTTGTAATTTGCGATGTAAATATTGCATCCAATGATAATGGTATCACAATATAATTGTCTATAGAGAGTAAACAGACTAAATGAATTGTTATATTATTATTCTTATTCATACGGCCGGATCTCGTCATTTAAATGAAAAACAAGAAATACAACTATGTCGGAGAAGATCCAAACATCTAATAACAAAATCATACAAATACCTCTTACGTAGCAATAAGGAGATTAAACCTAGTGTCGATAAATGACATTAGTTTGATATATCTAATATACCATGTTAATCCACCAGCAGAGGGACCGACCCAGTGATAGTAATAAAAACGTAGATATATAGTTTAGCGCGGACGGTGCGTTTCAAAGTAGTCAAGTTTTGACACATGCGACCCTCGAAATAATGCGATTCTTTTATAGTCATATAAATGGTATGGTTCCTCACGGGGAATAATGATTTAAATAACATGTTTTAGTTAAAACTTCATATGACTTATTGTGGAATCTTGACAAAATGATGTTTACTGTACTTTGCTTTGCCTATAGTCATAAACAAAATTCAAGGAAAATTATCTTTACCATAACACTCAACTGTATGTATTTAGTCGGATGGAAGTTTGGTTGGGTCATGGTGTTTAATGCCACTTTTAGCAATATTTACGTAATATCGTGGTGGCTAGTTGTATCGGTGGAGAAGAAAGAGTAACTATTAAAAAAAACCCACCGAACTACTACATGTCACTGACAAACATCAAAGCATAAAGTTCCAGTGAGTGCACCTCGCCATAAGCGGTAATATTCATCGAATGCACCAGTTGATGTTGTAAATTCAATTATTATACGATCGCGGTAACAACGGCCCCAAGTTAAATTGTTTGTGTCAACATTCATTATCGTTCATGTAAAGCATGTATACATAACACTAGGCAGGAGCTAATAGTTATTCAAAACGGAAATCACTTAAATATTATTGAATTTGGCTTTAGAATAGTAATTTCGTGATTTTTAACTGGAGGGATTACATTTGTCGATTCTTTTTGTCTAACCACTGTATAGGAAACATATGCTGTTGTAATGTCTTATAAGAAGAAATTAAACATACCAAAAGGGGTAATAATAATCCGTAAATCAAAGAGTATGGACAGTACAATGGTCAAATGAAGGGGAAAAAAGGAAAAATAACGATCTACAAAACATACACATATATAATAACAACATGTTAATTAGCACTCGGCCACATAACATGAAATGCATCTTAAACAAACTCCATCATTAGTTTTCTGTGTATTGTTCTGTAGACCATTGATTGTCCTGTTGCCTTTGGTCACTGTATTGTCTGTCGTTTGATTTACGGTTTCTGAATCGTCTTTGGTATCTTGATACCTTTCATAAAGCAATTCTTTCAGCTGTCCACTTTGTGGTAGGATCCACAATTATGCTAATTGCCAAATAACTACATTTAGGCCTAGATATTTTCATCCAAACATGATTTTCTTTTTCCTTAGCGTTAGTGGTTTTCATTGCAATTAAGCACACTCGTAATATACACCATACAACCAACGACGGTACATATTGTATTATATGATATTTTCTCAATGTCACTGGTCCTTTCCTTATTCATGAATTATCACCGGCTTTGTAACTAGATGAACACGACGGGTGTCACTAGTAGAACAGGAACTGCTTACCTTTCCGGAGCACGTGAGTTCACACATAGTATTCAGTGGGGTTTGTGTTACTCGATCTTCAGTTTTATATACATGTTTTGTAGATCGTTGTTTGTCTTTTTGTACTTTGTCTTTTGGCCATTATGTTGTCTGTTCTCCCTCGATATACGGATTCTGATCACCCCTTTGGTATCTTCAAACTCTTCTTGCAATGAATATCGTGTCCAATTGTTACGTAATAACACATGCTATTATGTTGCTAAAACACAATAATAGCTGGATAAATGTAATCAACATATGCTACAACTTGACTGCTCGTTATAACATCAAGTTAAACATATATTATATAACATACATGTTAGTAAGAAAGGATATGGATGTAATGGCAATGAGAGACAATCCAACATTACACAAATCTCAGTAGATGAACAGCGCTTTTACTACTGTTATTAATGTCGCAGTCATAGCAGGGTCTTGAGCAATGGAAAAAAAACACATATACATAGCTCATCGTTTGCAATGAATACCGTGTCCAATTGTTACGTAATAACACAGAATGTTATGCAGCTAAAGCACACTAATAGCTGGAGCAATGTAATTAACATATGTTACAACTTGATTGCTCGTTATATGACCAAGTGTAATTTTTATATTATACATGTTAGTTACAAAGGATATGGATGTAATGAAAATGAGATACAATCCAACATTACACACATTACTACAGATGGACAACTATTTTACTACTGTTATAAATGTCACAGTCATAGCAGGTTCTTGAGCAATGGAAAAAAACACATATATTAGCTCATCGTTTGCAATGATTATCGTGTCCAATTGTTACGTGATAACACATAATGTTATGTTGCTAAAAACAATAATAGTTGGAGAAATGTAACATATGCTACAACTTGATTGCTCGTTATATCACCAAGTGTAAACATAGATTATATTATCATACATGATAGTTGGAAAGGATATGGATGTAATGGAAATGAGAGACAATCCAACATTACGCAAATTACAATAAAGTAACAAACTTTTATTCCTGTTCTATATTTCACAGTCATAACATTGGTCTTGAACAATGAGAAAAAAAACACATATACATAGCACATCAATTATCATTATGAAAAGAAAAAGCAAATACCAACAAAGCGAACAACCACTTCTCACTTCAAACCACTGAAGACCATATGGCGTTGGTAAGCCGGTTCTTGTACAAGTACAATTATGTCGCTGGTAAATGGGATCCGTGCCCTATGTTACGAAAATAAAGTTTAAACAGTGATGATCAACACACTTTTATCAATTAACAAAAAACATCAACGAACAACCATCTTTCCCTTTAACTCGTTGAACACAAAGCGCATGGAAGCCGGCATTTTAATACAGTATTTTCAGCGCACAGAATGAGATCAAAATATCAAATGACGATTTTGATTGAAAATTATAAATGACATTTTTTAATCGATACGAACATTCCTCTGCCAATTGACCCACATGTGATGAGCGGAAAATAATCGGAGTATTATCAGTTGTGGGTTACCGGTGATGGATATACAATAGCCATTCACACGTAAAGTACTCACATACTGAACTTACATGTTGGGTACAAATATGTCATTCAACTTAAGCACGAGGCATTGCGCTATCAATCCAATTTATACTGCAGTGAAAACAATGATTGATTGATGTTTGGTTGTCTACCGTCCAGCGGCAAATATTTCATGCATATTCCGACCGAGAACTAATTAAATATTATATATAGCTATCATAGAGAAATGACTGATGATGAACGAATTGTGTAACGGGGTCAACGACCTTTGAGTGAGACTAGAAAAGTATGGAGAGCTTTGTAAGGACGAAAAACAAATAGAGAAAGATGTTCTGTCATCAATTTAGTAAGAATGATCTTGATGTGAATGCATTGGAAAGATAATTTGTACGAAATGCAGTTCAATTTCACATAACAAGGAACAGTTTTGATACTGTTATAGCTTTCATGATTTGTGTGTGTGCATTCTGGTCTGGGTCCAATTCCGATTGTGTTTTCCGTTCAGTCAGTTTCTAATAAATCATTACGTGTGCATCGTGTATCGTGATGATGTTATCATTTCGATACAATCGAACAAGACACTCATATTGTATAGGACGTGTCTGAACTATGCATACCATACGTCTGTTGCGTGTGAGTCGTTCAATAGTAGTTCGTTCTATTCGATAGTATATTAACCAACTGTGTCATGTGATTAACATAGTAATGGCACGACTTTCTCTGAGTGTTCGTAACCTAATTCAGAGGAGAAATCAAATATCCCAATCGAGAGATAATCAAAGCTGTTATCAAGACAAGGAGACAATCTGTAGATGATAAACATCAGAGACACCCGAAGTGGCAATCAAGAAAAGACGATATAGAGACTCAATCTAAATTGGGATCAAGACACAGAAAGAACACAGACGAAACACAAAACACAACACGGGAAACTAAAAAGATGAACAAAAACCGGCGGATAAACATTTCCTACTTCGTAAAAAAACCCAATCCGTGTTACTCATATAGTAAAGTCCTGTAAATGTTTTCAGTGGACAAAAACAAAAATCGGCGTAAACAATGGATATATTGTAACATTCAATAAAATCATGATGACGACCGTAGAGTTAGTGTTACCATGACTTCAGCCTAGGAGCACAGTAGTTCTTGTTTGAGTAACATCTGTGTAAGCAGCTGAGCTGAGACCATGACATTACTGTACTATATGCTTTAAATCCTGAAATATTGCATTGATAATAAAATGAAAAACAAAAAATAGAACCAATCATAGGAAATATCGATATTTATAAAACAGATGTATTACAGCTCACATTCCTATCATGGGACATGCATTTCAATAATAATAATAATAATAATAATAATAATAATAATAATAAAACAGTGGCAGGGCTTTATGTTTATGGACCAAAACCTCTTTTCATTTTATACCAAATCTTACCATGCGATATTAGTGAGTTGTACAGTGTCTGCAAAAGGTTTGCAGTAATGTTGCTATAACTCGTGATGTTAACTGAGTAATACAATGTAATGCGGTCGTCCCAATTACGGACCCATTGCGTTGAGTAATGGTTTCTTAGTAGCATCATTACGTCAAATAAAGAGATATATTGATCATTAAGAACAGAACTCATCAAAAGTTTTCCCTGCTTAAAGTTGTCTTAGATATAAATCAACATCTCGTTATAGTTTCCCACCACAAATAAAACCGATAATATTGTTGTAATTGAAAAACAAAACAAAAATGTTATGTTCATAGGATGAGTAAATTGGGATTAGAATAATAAGAAATTCATTATCTTCTTTTAAGCGTTTCTACCACATGGCTATTCATCAGCATTTTATTTGATAAAATCTTGTTTTGTGTTAATGAGTTCAGCTAAGAGAAGATGACAGGTGATTGTTCGTTTTTTTATTGTAATTTCTTAAAATTAGTCATCGTAACTATAACAGTACACGTTGCAAAGTTATTTATTTTCACATAGCATTCAATGTCAAAAACTGATTAGGTGTTTTGGACAATCATGTTCTACAAAATATATAATCAAAGACGTGATGTTCGTATATATGAGTTTTAAATTGATGTCGATGGTGTTCAAGATTATACAAATGGAACAGACAAGCAAGGTCACTTCTTTGGAAAGGTTAGTAATGTGGAACTGACATGTTATACTTTATTATGTTATCAAAGATGTAATCAGAAGCGTAAATCGAAGAAGGTCAGACAATTCAACGGCCAAAAGAAAACAAATACAAATAATAATTAACAATGCACTACAGAAAACTAAGATCTAGAAATAGAAACCACTAACACTTAAGGTGAACACATGTGCTTTGGACTGATAAGCGATTCCTGCTCCACCACATTCGGAACCTTGATATAAACTAATATCAAATTGCTTGGATAATTTTCATAAAATGCCAGTCGTTTATACTTTTAGTAAATTCCGAAGAGATGGTATGGTTAGAGGTATTTGTCGCCACTTCCGCTATTGCTCCAAAATATCGTGTTTATCAGACATAATTGGGAGGGAGTGGTAAGCTGCAGAAATTTCAGAATTTAGTAGAAATTTTACAATGCCGCGCGCTGTGAAAGGGAAACCATATCCGTCACTGACCTTACAAAGGTTAGAATTTCCCAGGTCAGAAGTCAAAGGTCTTAGCCAGTTCATATGACGATTGATTAATACATATTAATGAAAAAGTCGCCTCTTGGGGATTGACTTGTTTTGACATATCACTCCAATTTAACTTCCAGACATTCATGTATGCGATTTGTGTATCGAATTAAGGCAGAATAACCAATAGACGAAATACGAGAAAACAAAGTAGATATTAAACTAGAATTATCTTGTTCGTAAGACAACACGCCTCATCAGTTAATTTAGAAGTGACATAGACGGACGAAAACAATGAAACAATACCGTAGTATATATACCGGAGCACATGAGTTCACCCCCGGTTTTAGTGGGGTTCGTGCTACTCGATCTTTAGCTTTATGTGTATGTTTTGTAGATCTTTGTTGGTCCTTTCCTTTTGTGTTTTTTCTTTCGGCTATTGCATTGTTTGATATGCGGATTCTGATTACCCCTTTGATATCTTCAAACTCTTCTTGTACTTCTATGAAATCAAAGTCAATGACATTTAGGTTCTAAACATATATTAAATGATATTTCCTTCCGTAGTAATACAAACCAGAATATTTACACTTATCATTGAACGTCTTACAGTGATTAATTAACCTCCTATTCATTTTACACTGGTTTTATTTGAACAGCAAAATTGAGCTGATTCAATAAATATTTGCAATATACGGGAATATAACCTTCCTTGTACCCATTTCATCTTTTCCTGTTGAGCTTTAGGAAACTAGTTGCAAATCAGTTACTGCCTGTTGACAGAATACACACGTATATCAAAAGGGAAATCAAGGGGTGAATGAATAATATTGCTATTTAATTAAAAACGTTCCACAAATGGATTAATGTGATATTTTGCTGCAGGTTAAGCACAATATCAATGCAGTATCTTAAAGTATACATTCTCGGTGTACTGGGAATACACTGGCAAAAGGCTCGATGAACTTCGCCTATTGCCAGTTTGTAAGTCTCATCCACAAAAACTTTATATTTTAAGAAACAGCACCAATTTTGTATATGTATTGAAAAACGGAAACAGGTTTAGCGGGGTCCGTGTTGGTCATCTTTAGTTTTTTATGTTGTGTTATTTTGTGTTGTGTGTCTTCATTTGTGGCAAATGTTGCCTTTATCGTTGGAATGTTCATTCTTGATCACACAAATATTTTCTAATATGTTGTGACTCTCTTGTTTTCATGAAAGCAGAGAAACAAATGATTCTAATGATATGCAATCAAACCTGTCTATAGTGGTCACCTGGAGGAGATTGACAAAATGACCGTTATATACAGGTGACCTTTATGTGAAGGGTTTTTATTTTTTGACAAAATATTGCACGTTAGTTGTAAATAAACATTTTTCATTGCATCTTATGTTTTTAATAATGTTTTACTGGTTATTTTGTTCCTGTCGTAATTTTACTCTGGATTACATTTATTGTTGATGAAATTATCTCAATATGATATGATTTGAATAAAACATACAAATAAATAAATAAAGATATTTAATAAACAAAAGTACAATTTCCAGTAACACGAGGTTGAACTGGGAACGTTGTTTTCAAAATCGTAAAGAATCTCGCATTTTCTTTAAAGAATGTTCATTATCTGGGTATGACCAACACCCATCTCCTCGCCCACAGCCCGACAACTTTTCCCAACATCACAATGATTTATCGCTTTCACTTTGTTGTAAAATTTCAAAGCTTTCCTATTAACGGATGTTGATGATTTTGACATGATGCACTAGATACAAAATATTTTTGGTGAGTGAATTTCTATTCTGGTAGTAATGAATAAAAATCCCCAATAACGCCCGGGGATAAACTGTCCTTTATGTAATTTACGATTCACAAAACAAAATGTGTTTGTTTATTTAATTAATTAAATTAGTCAATATATTCAGGATATTTGGTACATTTGAGAAAAATACCGATCTTCCGAAATCACTTCCGGTATTATTTTTAAAATAAAATTGACCGCTATTCATAGGGTTTTACACTGAATTTACTTATACATTTTTGTAAATGGTGACCGCTGACCGCATTGAACAGGTGACCGCTATATCGAATTAAAATATATAGTAAAATGCACCGGGAGAGCACGAAAGTGACCGTGATGAGCAGGTGACCATTATATAAAGGTGACCGTTACGGCAGGTTTGACTGTATATATATGATACAAGACAAACTTTAATAGGCTCGTTGCATTTGTCTTCCTTTAAGGTCGATGCATAAATATTATTGACTTATGTAAAGCGTTGATACGTTGCAAGACGATATAGCAAATCCTTGTTTTCTGCTTTATATCAATTACAGAATGTCAATGCCCTTAATGTCAAGAGAAACCTATGCTGTTACATCTTATATGCTTATTATTTCTTAAGTTCTCATTATAATTAAGAATGTTCTTACTTAAAAGCCTGTAAATAAGCAAACTTAAAAACGTATATATAATACCAACAAAAATACCGCTGGAAAAGGTCAAACTTCTATATGAAAATGACAATAACTTAAACCGATATTATTAGAGGTTTTCTTAACATAAAATCACACCACTGGTTAACATGGAATTTCTGTAGAAACATCACAACTGAAGCCGATATAATTAACAAATGTTCATTTCTTAAGATGGAAATATGCGAATTTGTATGTCTTTTAATGGAAATCCAATCCCTTTTTTCGTACATAGATCTCCAGCGGCCATTTAGTAAGCAAGCAGTAAACACTTGGACAAATTCGCTGTATGAACCTCATAATGTAAGCAAATAACACCTATATAAACATGGTTTATGCAGTGGCATAGCTTGAAAATGTATGAATGTCGTTGTGCAGTGTGTGATTATTGGACTTTGAGCGTACTTGCTGAATGTTCTTCCAGGACCGCGGTGTGCCCACTAAGTTTAATATCTACCTTTAATTACATATTACCTTTGTGTAAAACGGTCGTGTGATTTCTCCGTGATGTAAAACGATATTAAAAGGGTATCCAGTTATGCAATGCTATCATGTATTTCATGCTACAACACTGTAAATCATCTAATATCACAATAGTTGAGTCTTTTATTGAAATTCCTCAACTATTGACTTCCCCCTCCCTTGAGATTTAATGCTATCTTGTCAATTAAATAAAATGTGTCAGATTGATAGGGATTGTGATTGTCTTTGTGCTATGTCTATAGTATGGATTACAAATGTTTCTAGAGGCAATAATTTGCTCGTTTAACATCACACCATGGAATAAAAACTACAGATTTTAATACTAATTTCAAAGGAGTGTGTACAACATCACACTACGGAATGATAACAACATATTTTAATACTATTCCTTAAAGGATTGCGTTAATTGATCATTTGATAATGACACTTGACATTACTTGAGTGAAGGATATTCCAGAAACTCGCTGTGTATGCATAATCAGCAATCTATTGTTTCATTGTTTGAAGATACCAAAGGGGTCATCAGAATAAAAACATTTCTATGAGGGCACAATACATGCATTATTACAGAAAGATGGCAAAAATGATGGGTGTCACTAGTGGAGTAGGAGCTGCTTACCATTCAGGAACACCTAAGTTAACTCCGTGTTTTTTTTCATTCGTTTAGTGCAGTTTTCTGTGTAGTATTATTTCGACCATTGTTTCTTGTTGTTTTTTGTTCGTTTTCTTGTGACCATTGAATTATCTTACTTTTCTATTTATGGCTTCTAATAATCCCTTTGTATCTGCAGATTATTCTACTCTATCATAATATCATCAAAAGCGGTATAATGTCATTGTATATACCAAACGATGCCTGGAATACAGCGTATTCATGTTGTTCACAACCTTCAATGTTGCTAAATTATTGTTAAGCGATACTAGTGGCCTTACTTGAACCCATGACAGAATTTGGGATTTAAATATTTCATACTTTCGAGGCTTGCTCACAAATTCAGTGAAACCTGTCTAATCTGGATCCTGAATATATTAAAATAGTGTATAATTCGAACTTTTGACGAATTCCTAATGTAGGAAATATTTGTGGATGTAATCTGTATAAACCACAAACTAGTCTCTTCCGAAAACAAATGCTGGTGCCAAGGATGTTTGATTTCACTGTGCTACAATTACAATTCATTGTTGTATAACGTTTGACTTACATGTATATGATAAATGTACAAATGAACACGGATATATTCAACTTCTCATTGATGACATATCACCGGGTTAGCAAATAGTGCATAAAATAAAGCACTGGAAGAGCAGGAACTGCTCAACTTTCCAGATCATCTGCGTTCTCCACTGGGTTTTAGTGGGGTTCTTGGTGCTCGATCGTTAATTTTGTATGTATGCTTTGTAGATATTAGCATGTCCTTCTGTCCTTTGTTTTGTACTTTGCCATTGCGTTTGCTGTCCTTCCATTTACGGATTCTGATTAACTCTTTGGTACATTCAAATTCTTCTTAGGTGCTGTTACTATGCAATTTCTACAAATCATATCTGGGATTGATTTGTATTTTGTGCGACATTTAAATGTTCTACATGTCATAAAACTAAGTATTTTCTAAATATTTGACAAGGAGACAATAAAAAGAGAAATACATTTACACTGGGAGGAAACAGTGCATACAAAAATTCCATTACCGTCTAAATGTGCATAATAAATCATTAAAACTGTTGGCATCCCTTTTTGGGTTCGCATTACTCGATCTTTAGATTGATGTGCATGTTTTCTGGATGGTTGTTTGTCCTTTTGTACTTTTTCTTTTTGGTCATTGTGTTGTCTATTCTTCTTCGATTTACGGATTTTTTTTTACCTCTTTGGTATCTTCAAACTCTTCTTAGTTGTTGTTACTATGCAATTTCTACATAGCATGTCTTGGACTGACTTGTTTTAGATTTAGAAGTGCTCGTTAACTTAAGCACTTTTTGCACTTAATCGTATCAAGTGGCTCTGACATGTTGTTTTAAATAAATATTATATGTAATTATACGATTTTTACGACATTTTAATGCTCGACTTACCATAGAACTAAGTATTTTCTAAATATTTGACACTTTTGTAAGACAATAAAAAAGAAATATAGTTGCACTGTGAAAAAACGGAATATGCAGAAATTTTATTACTGTCTATAAATGCAGAATAATCATGAAAACTACTTTACAAATTAAGAGATATTTTTGATATATCCACATTGTAAATTAAAATGTGAACTTATTTAAGGTGATCTCCTAATATTAAAGTTAAGAGATTGATGGGTTTGCATGTGTGTGTAATATTATCAGGACACATTGACCTCATTCAAATTTAGATGGATCTTGACAGTATCTGCTAGACATTGCAAAATATTGAATAAAGCACACATGTATCAGACAGCTTACTTAAAATGTGCCGACAATTGCCTTACACATGCATATATTTGTTCTAGTGTTAAAATAAGGGGCCGTCGTGGTCATCATCATGTGATAGCTACAACTACATGTATAATTATTGACAATCACCACTAACCTTGTGAGTTCGAATTATGCTTTTTTGCTGTATTTAAAGCCAACATTCAGCAAACAGTTTTAAACACAATCTCTAGTGAGCTTTTCAAATAGGCAGATACATTCCATTTTTTCGAGTAACTGTTCAATTGCCGTATATGGATATGAATTTGAAGATTCTGGCCTAAATATAAATGCGCCGATGCATTGATTTAAAAAAAACACAATTTACCTTTAATATGTTGATATTTTAGTGATATAAACATATTTCGATATGAGTGGTTGGGTAGGTAATGGTGCTTAACGCCACTGTGAACAATATTACAATTATATCATAGCCGTCAGTTTATTGATGGAGAAAACTGGAGTATCCGGAAAGAATTACCAACATGTCGCAAGTCGGTGACAAACATAATGGTATATCGAGCAAGATCCATCTAAATTTGAACAAGAACTTCACCTCTGGTAATGACATTTTGATGTGATACATGTACATTCTCCAAAAAATATTAATATATGGGCCAGCTTTAAAGGCTAATAAAACACTGTGTAATGAAATGAAACACAAAAATTACCAACCTGTAGGAAGAAGTTCGAAAATCGAAGAGAATAATTGTAGAAAGAGACAATCATAGCACACATGATCGTTCACTTAACTCAATAATTATCAATCACATAACGCGAAAGAAGAACTACGTCTTGTAATTAAGCACTACGTTTGATTATGCCCCGCCCTGCTTGGCTAATTAACTGATTTCTGATTTGTATTCCAATTGCTGATCGATATGACGAATTGCGTTAATCGTTGTTGTTTGTTTTTCAAGTGCGTACGCGAGGCGTACTCGGTACAACATTATGTGATAAAGTGTCAGTGGTTTTCTCTGGGTTCTCCGGTTTCCTCCGCCAATAACACGATATAAATGATCATTGTTGAAAGTGCCGTTAAACATCATATCCATATTCCTAATTCAATATCTGAGGTATCCTTGCTAACAAGATATTATGGTAATTGGATTTACATTTCTTTATGGAAACAATGCTTTTAAAGTTACCTTTCCTCCTTCGACGAATGTACTCGATACAACATTATGTAATACAGTTTATAAGTGACATTGCAGCAGGTTCATGGTTTTCTTTTGTTATTACGCAAAAATAAAATAAATCCTTCCTTCAGGACATAATCGAAATGTTACTAAGTGGTGCTAAAGCATACACATAATTAACTTAAATCAATGTTAGATAATATAACACTGCAGAATTAGAATCCTGTTTTATATGTCTTCTATTAAGTGTCAATCCTTGCCGTTAATTGTAAATTACGAAATCGGTGGTTGATTTATCGTTGTTCTTAGTTTAAACATATTTTATTAATTAATAAATATAGTACAATGACATCAATTGTAATATGATACAATACCATTAATTAAAGGGATTCGAAAACAAGCTTTAAAAAAAACTTATATTAATTCGTTTCCCTGGTATATCTCTTTACAATAATCAAAATGGTCTCGAAGTTTATACAAATATCAAATTTTAAATTATAAGGAACAATGTTATTCTGAATAGATATAAATGTGAAATTTTCCATTTAGATAGAAGAACTAAGTGATGAAAGAGAAGTGCACAAGAGAGAGAGAGAAAAATAAACAATGAAAGGCAGATAGAAAAAAAAATAAGATAAAAGACCTTAAGGGGTGAATCGCTTACTACAGATAATAATTTTTTGAACTGCTAAAATCAATTCGACGTTTTGGTTGGGTGCAAGTTTGGGTGATCCAAAAAGAAGTATTTCTGCTGTCAGGTTTATGGGTACATTAATAGGATTTATGTACATTTGCCTTTGTGCAGTGTATCGCAGACAGTGAAATAAATAATGAGTAGTAGATTCGGTTAAACCACAAATACAGTTAGGCGAGTCGACAATGTTCTTACGGAATAAATGTTGGTTTAGAGAGGAACACTGCATACGTAATCTGGAATGGAGAATTTGCCCAAGGCGACTACCAGTATAATAATAAAATGGTTTTGAAGATATATTTGATTTTAGAGAATACTTCAAGGCTTGAATGGACGGACTTAGTCTAATATTATCTGGTTGTAAGTTCCACAGTCGAACGGAAGATGGAATGAAGGAATTGTAATACTGTGAGGTTCGTGTACGGATAACGGGAAGAGCAGAACATTGCGTGTGTTATAATCGTGTATATTTGCAAATGCTTGCGGTACTAAGTTGCTTATATAGTGTGGCGTCAATTTTTTTTGTCATTTTGTAAAATTGAACAAGTTTATGTTTTTCTCTTCGATCTTTAAGTTTTTCCCAGCCTGTTTCCTTATAAAGGTTATTAAGTGAAACCAGTCTAGTGCCTCCAGTAACTATTCTGGAAGCTTCTAGTTGAACATTTTCAATTTTAATATTAAGTGTAATACTCATGTTATCCCATATTACATCAGCGTATTCTAATAGGGGTCTGATAAATGTAAAATATATTTTTTCAAGAGTTTTTCGGTCTAATACAAATTTAAATTTTCTTAGGATATTGATCCTCTTGTAAGCTTTTTTTGTTGTCATGTCAATGTGTTTTTCCCAAGTCCCGTTGTCTGAAATAACTAGTCCAAGATGTTTGTGTTCTGAAACAGTAGAAATGTCATTGCTGTCCATGTAGAGTGGGGGATGGTCCGGTTTGTCGATTTTTCTAGAAATAGTCATGGTTTCCGTTTTTTGAGCATTGAATGTAACCAACCATTTTGTTGCCCAGTCATGAATTTTTGTCAAGTCGTTATTTAGAGAGTCTGCCGTTTCATTTGGGTCATCTACAATTAGGTATAAACTAGTGTCGTCAGCAAACAGTTTTATTGTCGATTGTAGATCTGTCACAATGTCGTTTATAAAAATTATAAATAGGAGAGGCTCAATATTGAACCCTGGGGGACCCCAGCTTTAATATTACGCCATTGGGAATTGGAATTATTTATTACAACTCTCTGTTTTCTATTCGATAAGTAATTTTTTATCCACGATAGTAAAGGACCTTGTATTCCTATCGATTCAATTTTTTTTAGTAATCCAATATGCCAAACTCTGTCGAAAGCTTTGCTAATATCGCAAAATACTACCCTTATTTCTTTCCCTTCATCTAAAGCCTTCCCAAATTCATTGGTTATAAATAACAGCTGATTAATAGCTGAATCACCCCTAGTAAAACTAGACTGGTGTGGAGTGATGATGCAATTTGCCAGTAAGTAATTGTGGATGTATTTATAAACACATCTTTCCATTATCTTTCCTACAATACTAATAAGTGATATTGGTCTATAAACTTTTACATTACAAGGGGAGTCCTTTTTGAATACCGGTGTTACATTTGCAAATTTCCACTCAGTGGAAAATATACTGGTGGATAATGAAAGATTATAAAGTTTACATAGAGGATACTTTAAAATAGATGAAGCTTCTTTAAGAAGTCTGGGGTTGAGCATGTCAGGACCTGTTGCTTTTGAAGTATCTAAAGTTTTTATTATGTCATCAACGTCAGTCTCGGTAATTATTTTCTGTCTAAGTTTTTCGTATAAGGGGTCATCAAGATCAGGAGGAATGAGATAATCATCGTTTATGTTTGATTGATCACAAAAGAAGTCGTTGAATATTTCAGATTTTTTCGCATCGTCATCAGTTATGTCATCATTGGTCTGAATTGGGGGGATGGAACGGTTATTTGACTCACCAAGTAGGCTCTTTACAAGATTCCACCAGTTTTTACTTCCTGTGGTTTCAGTATGAATTTTTTCAGAAATACTTGAATAATATTTGGTTTTAGCATTTAGAATTAATTTATTACATATGTTTCTATCTTTACGAAATTTTAACCAATGTCCTTCTAGGTTCGTCTTTTTGGCTCGTTTATGAATTCTGTTTTTGCGTCTAATTTGTTTTTTTATGGCAGTTGTTAACCAGGGTGGGTTATCTTTCCTGATAGAAATAATTCTATTAGGAATTGTGTCGTTGGCTATGTCAGTAATTGTTTGTCTTATACTACATGTAATGAAGTCGATATCATGATCAGTAAACATGGAGTCCCAGTCTATAGTTGAAAGTTTTTGTCTATAGGAGTTATAATCACCTCTATCGTATAGGAACATTGTTCGTCTAATAATAGTAGAACGTACAATATAATGATTAATAAATTCTATAATAGGTAAATGGTAACGTGTTTGGTTTAACAATGGGGCTCCGACCTCTGAGAATACAATATTACGGTGGTCATTAACTATTAATAGGTCCAACGTAGATGAGCTATGCTCAGTAATATAAGTCGGTTCGTCAATAAGCTGGTAAAAAGTGTATTGAGTTAACAGTGATCTTATCTTGTTATTATTATTATTATTTAATTGGTTATTGTTAAAATCTCCAACAATGATTATATCATGATTACTATTTAATGCAAGATCAATTGATTGTTCAATATCCAGCCACGATTGTGACCCACTGTCGGGGGGAATATAAAAGGTTCCATATAAATACTTTTTAAAAGACATTCCAAATTATCAATTCGTAAGTCAGGTCTGACAATACAATTAATGTGTTCCTGAACATAGACAATAACCCCACCTCCAGTCTTATTTTGTCTGTCTCGTCGGAATGGGGGGAATTTATAGCCCGGAAGTTTTAACATTTCGTCATTAACGATTGGCTTTAGCCAACTCTCAGTAAAGGACAAGATGTCATAACTAGAATATTCGGCTGTAATTATATCTAATTTTGGAACAATGCTTTGTACGTTTAAATGAATAAATGAGACATTATTTTTGAAATCACTACAGTCGGATGACAGATCGCTCACACTGCTAAAACTACGAGATGATTCCGATAGGGAAGGACCTGGATTTTGTTCGACGCCCGATATAATCAAGAGAATGCACAAAACTATACAAAAGTAAGCAAGGTTATTAAGGCATATCGACGTCCGATTCTGCTTTAATTTATTTTGTGTGTAGTTGTCCTTATAAGGGGAGTTGCTTTCGTTAAGAAGAGGAACGAAAAACAAGAAAATAGCTATCGGCAATAATCGTAAACCGTGAATGGCAAAAAGACTAATACACAATACATCTAAATAACTAAGTCTCTTTCGCTTTATATGAGTACATGAAGCAGTATAATGTTGACCGATGCTTCCTCTGTATTGAGTTACATCAATATTCATATTAAGTAATACCCGTGTTTCTCAAAAATTCAAGATAGGAAGTCTCGGT
>MJUT01055615.1:51958-69478 GCA_002080005.1 Gigantidas platifrons
TAAATTTAAATTCATACAATGTACAGTAAAGCCAACAATAATAATACTTTCATAAGTCAAAAGATAAAAGAACCCAGAAAAGGGTCTGATCTATTCTTATTTTACAAACTGAAATTGGTGTACTCGATTTATTTCAATCGCGTGTGAAAACAATCTCAAACGTGGGGGGAAAATACTTTTGATTGGTCGACAATATTCAGAACGGTATTTTGATTGGTTCGCAAATCACAATGAATAACCTTGGCACCCAAATGAAATTACTATAATACAAATCGATTTTTCTGAATGTATGAATGAGAATGATTGACAACATTAACTTATTTACCAATACTGATTTGCCGTAAAAAGAAATCAAATCGGATTCATAAGTTATTCATGGATGACGACTGAATTTTATAACACAATTAAGCACAATTGAAAAATAATAGATAAGACAATATCAGGGTAGCATATTAGATGCATTATTATTTGTTACTCAGTAATACTATTCTCATTTTACAAACTGAAATTGGTGTACTCGATTTCTTTCAATCGCGTGTGAAAACAACCACAAGCGTGGGGAAAAAACTTTTGATTGGTCGACAATATTCAGAACGGTACTGTGATTGGTTCGCAAATCACAATGAATAACCTTGACACCCAAATGAATTTACTATAATACAAATCGATTTTTTGTGAATGTATGAATGAGAATGATTGACAACAACTTATTTACCAGTACTGGTTTGCCGTAAAAAAAAATTAAATCGGATTCATAAGTTATTCATAGATGACGACTGCATTTTGTAACACAATTAAGCACAATTGAAAAATAATAGATAAGACAATATCAGGGCAACACATTAAATGCATTATAATTTGTTACTCAGTAATATAAATTGTCAAGTTTTTCTTGTGGCCTTCATGATTATATCGTTAACAACTATTCGTGTAATTAGTGCATATCACCACTAATGTCGTGAGTTGAAATCTCGGTCATTGCGAGGTGTTATCGATTATGATGAGATGATGTGGTTTTCTCCGGGTGGTCGTCTTCACCAATAAACCCGACCCCCCACAATATAACTGAAGCATTGTTGAAAGTCGCGTTAAACACAATAACACTAACCCCTAATATATATGTGTTAATTCACTTCCAGTGAGTAGTATTTCAGTTTTCTTCATTACCAGAACAAGCTACAAACAATAATTAAGGTAGGCTGAAATTAGTCACATGATTGTGCCGATGGATTTGATTTTTTTTTATTTGATTCTTGGTGACCAGTTTTAGTGGTGGAGGAAGTCGGAGTACCCGGAGAGAACCACCGACCATGGGCAAGAAACTGGCAAACTTTATCACTTGCGGTTGCGAGTCGAGAGCACCCTTTTTGTAATTTGCAAAGCCACGCCGTATTGGTTTGTGCCGATGGATAAATATTTTGAAGTAAGCGGGGGCATAATGCATAAGGTGAGAATTACCTGACCTCCAATAACCTCCACTAGCAAACTGATGCTAGGTGAGAAATACTCCAAGTACTAACAAGAGCAATCTGTAATTTACACCACACGAAGATTAGGTCATCACCGGTACAGAATATCTATGTCACAAATGATCACGCATATATTCCGTTTGTCGTAATCACAACCCGGTCCTTCTTATCGGATTTATGCAAATAGTAGAACGACGGTTGGAACGGAATTTTTATCAAGGGTGTGCTACGGGTGTCATCAGTGGAGCAGAAACTACTTACCGTTCAAGAGTAAATCAGTTCACCGCTGGTTTATAGTGGATTCGTGTTGTTCAATATTTAGTTTTCTGTGTAAGATTTTGTCGGTCATTCTTTGTCTTTTGATCTTTTTTCGTTTGGTTGATATTATATATTTATTTGTGTTTTAACACCACTTTCAGCAATATTTCAGCTATATGATAGATACCAGTTTTAGTGATGGAAGAAGCCCGAGTCCTCGGAGAGAAACAGCGACCATGGGCAAGCAACTGGTCAGCTTTATCACTTGCGGCTGCGAGTCGAGTTCATGCGTTTTTTTGTAATTTACAAAGTCGGGCACGAACACACGCCGTATTGGTGATAGGCCTCTATGCGTTGTTAGGTAATCCTACTACCTATCTCATTTAGCCACCAGGGCCCTTTTTCGCTTGGTCGTTGTATTTCATCTACAATGTTTTCCATATATGTCGAAAGGTGAATACGAACAAAAAGTAGTTCATACTGTCGTTAAGTTGATTTTATGGTGTAATTACTATTTAACCCTTTTTTGTCCAATTAGAACTTAATCTCAGGAAAATATCTCATTGTTAACATTATTGCCCTAAATCAAATAAATTATCTCCCTTCGTAATTAAGTTTGCAAGGTGGGTTAATCAAGTTTAGGGTATGTTCCGATTACCGTAGGGATACTATGTTACTTCGGTAACTTGATTTGGGATTGTTCTAATCAAAGAGGAACATATAATCTATCATTAACGCTATTGTAAAAAACATTAGAAACAAAAGCGTTCAATAAAATGACGAGACTATATTTAGTTGAACTTGTATGAATAGCAATGCCTGTAGTAACACATAATTGACTATTGTTTCACCATTATGTCTTACGATTGCCGTTTATAATATATAAATGTTAGAGAATACCGACAGGGTAATACAAACAGAAAATACAGAGAAACTAACAACATAGGGTACACAAGACGATGGAAAACAAAGCAACAACACACCATAATATGTGTTGAACACCACAATAATATCTAAGATTAATATGATGGTTCAATTCTTCGTCTGTCTTTAATATAACTAATATTATACATAGGGCCTCCTCTGTGTAACGAAGATTAAATATATTATGGATGCATTTCAAGATCCGAGCATTCTTTATAACAATGCTGTCCGCCCAGTAATATACAAGACTTACCATATGAGTTTTGACAGGGTAACATGACGGATGCCACTAGTGGAACATTTTGTATTTCAGACCTCCCGAGTTCACCCCTGTGTTTTTCTGTGTTCGGCTTCCTCAATCCTAATAGTACTGTATATAGTTTTGTAGATCAGTGCTGGTCATATTTTCGTTTGACCATTGTATTATCTGACCTTCTTAGATTTATGGCTTGTGGTTATCCCTTTAATATCTTCAAACTTTTTAAAAACTTCTAACCTCTAGAACCGCATCTGTGGCGTAATAGTTAGTGTGCTCGCCTCGAGTGCGATAGATCGTGGGTTCGAGCCCCGGTAGGGTCAAACCAAAGACTTTAAAATTGGTATTTGTTGCTTCTTCTCTAAGCATGCAGCATTAAGGATTAACAGCAAATAATGGTGGGATGACATGTCTATCATCGGACTGTTGTTTCAGTGAGCTAGCACTATAAAAATCCAACTCAGCGTGTTGGTCTAGTACAAAGCAGACCTCATCGTCATCTAATTGAAAATTAACTTGTTCTCGCCACGATATAGCTGACAAATTGCTGAATTGGTGATAAACAGCAATCACTTACTCACCCCTAACCTCTATTATTAGTTTTCAGCACACACGTAGCGGCATGATATTGCGAATCTTTTTCATTTTCTATCTAGATAAATAACATATACTTAGCATATTAGCGAAGAATAATTTCAAACAAGAAAAATTAAAACATTTTAGCAAGCCATAATTCTTATATTCTGACTAACAAGATAACATGAAATATGCATATGCATGCAAAAGTACAAGTGATATTAAATCTAATTTCGTGAAAATGGCATTGATGCAAATGGCATTAAACCATTTGCAGTTTATAAAGTATTACCTAATATGCCATAAAACAAATTTATTACTGCAACATCGTTTTTAATTAAAAGGACAAAATGTACTTAGCTAGAATATTGCATCTGCATAAAACACAATACGTGCTTGGATTTTATGTCATATTGTTCAATATCGTTTCTTATGCTTTTTAAGGTTATGGAGGTTGTACTGTTATTGTGTCTGTTTCATGTGTTACATTTTACGACTCTGTATTAAGTGCCCCCTTACTGCTCCTTTGTGGGTTCGTCCAATGCTATATTTTCTATATTTTCTATTATATATTTCAAGGGTCATGACAATCAAGATGTACTGTCTCATGTGTTACATTGTACGACTTTGTATTAAGTGCTTTCCTACTGTTCCTTTGTGGGTTAGTCCAATGCTATTAAAAGGGCGCTGGATTTGTGAGGACATGGAACTGTTTTCAGCAACTAAAGAGACCATGACAAACGCCGATAGAGTGTACAAGTACTTGCAATATATGAGGATGCTAGATCAGCAAGCGCGATCATAAATATCCTTTCTTGATTGATTGCATGGTTTCAAACTGCCAAACGTATATAAAGAAAATAGCAATACCTAACCAACAAGTCATACTGACAGTGGTTATACACTGTGTATGTATTTGTGACAATGTTCTTCCTTTTTTTGGATAGCGGTAGATATGTGCAGGTTTTTATTCTCGTTTGTTTATATCAGTATTGTCTTTCTAGTTAGGTCGTTGGATCTAACAACTCATACAAGCATATCACCAATACGGCCTGGGTTCGCGCCCAGCTTTGTAAATTACAAAAAATGGTGCACTCGACTCGCAGACGCAAGTGATAAAGTTTACCAGTTGCTTGCCCAGGTTCGGTGGTTCTCTCCGGGTACTCCGGCTTCCTTCACCACTAAAACTGGTCGCCATGATATAGCTGAAATATTGTTGAAAGTGGTGTTAAACACAAAAATGCAAATTCCTATTCAAAATTCATTTTGTTGATTTTGGTGGAATTGTTGACCATGACTATTTAAATTCTCTTTTCATAATTTTCCAAAAATGAAAATAATAAATCGTTTGTACTACAGAACAACAATATTTGTTGAAATCGCAATTATGATTTATTAAGCAATGTCAATTTTCTATTGGATTTTGGAATAGTTCTGACAAGGTGGAATTACTAGTTTTTCATTTTATTGTCAATAAAAAACAATGCGCGTTGATGTAGAATTGGATCCGTCACCTGAGTCGTGCTTGTTTTAAAAGACGTAATATTAAGACATGTGTAACACAGAGGAAAGAAAATTAGAACAAAATATACTGCAAATTAACACAGAATTGTGTGTTACTGGTTACACAAGAATGTGACTATTTGGGACATTTCGATCACTAAACACAAATGAGAAATAACTTTTAATAACGATATATACAAATGTAATATTGGTCAATTTGCTCTTTCAATATTGGTCACTATGACAACGGTACAACAAAACCCGTGTCGCTATCGATGAATACATAATTACAAAACTTGACCAGCGGTCCAGGAACCTACAGAAATCTGACCAGTGCTACAGCATGTACTGTCATGCAATGAATCCACCCCCTCCCCCCAAACATATGTGATCCAGTCAACTGGTAAATAAGCAATTAGTCCAGTCTATCATTGCCGAAAAGCAATATTGGGAGGCACGAAATAAATGTCGTCTAAAATAGAACCGGTATTCTGGCCAGTGAAAGATAAAAACTGACTTGTACAATAGAACCAGAACACTTTTATGCAATATACACATTGCGCGTGGTATTGGTGCCTCAGAACAATGTTATGTAATAACCATTGGCTGTCCAGAAAGTCTGAGACAGCACATTTGTTGGTATGCACTAATTCATGTATTTCATACGTATCAAAACACTGGTACGTAAGAATTTAACATAGCAGGCGATCGACACTAAATACTGCATTGTTGAATCATAGCATTTGGAGGAAAATAACACATTCTGTATGTCTTGTTGAACCATAGATCACTTAATTAATTCTGTCTTAATGTTGCACCTGAGAGCCTTGTTGCATCGGCAATAAATCCTTTATCAGTTTTTCAACAATATATTACTATTGCATTAACCATACACCTCGTGTGTGTGTTGAACTAGAGATCATTCTCACATTAAACAATAAATCTAGTCAGTGTTCATCCAGACAGCACTATTGTTTTGTCAATAAATCATTAGTCGATGTTGAACAAAACACGATTTGTCATCCTGTCTTATTGTTGAGCTACAAATCTGATAAGATATCAGAACATGCTAACACTAAATGATAACTATCTCTTTTTCGATTGTACACTCGCAATAAGATCGCATGTTTCCGCTTGGAAACTTTCACATCGGCTATACCTAGAACGGCTTGGTGATATATTTTGTCTTCTCACTGGGTACGCTTCAGTAGTGATAATCGATGTATCGGTCTTGAAGTCCGTCATTTGTATTCGTCTGTCCGATTTATCACTACATATTGGAAAGGTATCACAAAACAGTTTTACTATTTTGAATCTCCTGTATAAAGAAAGATTTAAAATGTTAGTCATTGTGAAAAATAATACTTTTCAATATATTGCAGAAAAAAGATACATTTTAGCGACATTTACATTTCCTAACTCATGTACATATTATTAAAACTAAGGTTTTTCTATCTGACATTAGCCGAAATTGGCTATCATGTTTAGGCCCTTTGGATTTCTTGACTATTTGTACTTTGGATTTCAGAGTATCTGTTGAAGGTTATTCCAGAAATTCGTCGTATGTACTAAAATTTAATACCTACGATTGTATACGTATCATAATTCCCTCCCGCTATATCTACCTGCTGACTCCATAAGCAAAACTCGTATCAAAGTTCGCGTGAGCTGAACAGTCAGCAGGAGTTATCACCAAATTCTCCCAACATTTAATCGATAATTCCTGTGAAGATGACAAAAGTAAGTACAATGCATCAACACCATTATCTAGTTGACATTATTTAATATATATATATATATATATATATATATATATATATATATAATTAGGAACTGTCGTGTCAGCAATATCAACAAACATCATCATATTTTTTACGTCATAAGGGAGGTAACGACCTTTGTGTTTTCTAAACCGGAACTGCATTGGTAAAAAAATACTTTAATAAAAATGGGTGACTTTGGTATTTGTAATAAAAAAAAAAACAATGAATATCACCATTCGAGGAAAAATGCAACACTCTTAACATTTATATATATCTGTAAAAATGAATGGTATATTTGCAAACTACTTATGAACTACGCTTTTGGGGAAGCGTGTTTTGAATATTTCGAATCATGTAATTTTCCCCACGAAAATACAAATATAGATCTATCCGTGTTTATGTTTGATTTAAGGGTGATAAACATGTAATCTGAATGTGAATATGATTGATACTGAAATAAATCAGCCTGCTCGACATAATATGACGTTTGTGACTCGTTCGCTTCGATCATTCGCCAACAAAGTTTATATTCTGGCTCGGCAGGCTGATATTTTCGGTATCAATCAATTCACATCCAGATAACATATACTTATCGCTATTATGTTTATTTTCCCTTTGATGTTTAAAACCAATATAGTTCATATCACGTAAGCGAGGAGATGATTCCAATTATCGTTAATCGCTAAGCGTTGTCAAGGACGCACGTAGTAGTATCGATGTGTTTTAATCTGACGTTAAAATGAAGTCACATTACCAAATTCTTGATAAACATACTATCATAGCGATAAAATAATTAAAGATGTTTTTTTTGAAAACTCGAGGACGTGTCTCAGTAATCGCACATTTCAGGGGCTTCGCCGTTCGATGAGAGATGACAGAGAAACGTCATCTCGTTTAAAAAAAACCATCGTTAATCACTTAATAATGACGACTCGTAAATCAGGAGTGGTTCATTTATGTAGGTTACAAATCTTATAAAATAATATCGTTGGTCTCAGATACTGATTCGTTACTATCAAGACGATTATTGATCTTCTATGTTTCGGTTCTATCAGCCTGTATCTCATATATGTGAAACAGTTGTACCTGTCCCAGACCAGAAAGATATGGATTTCCAATGTCGTATACCAAGGTCTTTTTTGTGCTCAATAATTTGAGGCGAGAGTTTGTTGTTTGCTTTGTTGATATTGCATTATTGGTGGAATTGTTAATGCTAACTGTTAAGGGTTCTTTTCATAATTGATATAATTCATGTCTCTTGTATATTATGCAGGAGTATCATGCAGGTCAAGACTTTATTTGTTATGATGGTAATACGTGAGAGACATATCTGTTTCCTTCATACTAAATTCTCGGATAAGTAGATCCACATGCAGCCCACGTGATACAACTCTATCAAACTATATAATGTTTCATAAAAAATGTGCATTCAGTTTGAAATTTCCGAGTACTTCTTTTGTATCTAGAAATTATTCTCAAAAGAATGGATAATCCCATGATGGAGGCGACATTGATCAAACCACGAAAATTGGTTATCAAGAATGCAAATGAGTTAACAGTATAAGTGATTACATGCGTATACCTACCGTAACTGACGACAAATCCTTGTACTAAACACACCATATATAAAAGGATTTAGCGCACTGTTTAATGGCGCTAAACCTTGTACAAACACTGTTATTAGTATCGTTGTTTGGTTTGTGTGGATAAGTCCATACACACTGAGTAAATTCCATACAAAATAAGGACTCCAACAAAGAATGAACACTACAATGTAAAACAAATTATTTCATTTAATAAAATAACCATTCCTAAAATTAAAAATAAAACAAGTTAATCATTTCGAATTCTACACAACATATTGAGACTGAATGTCAAACAAATATTCTGACGTATTTTAGCAGTTAAGAGAAAAAAAAAGTGTTATCATGAACAAATGTATGACGTTATTGCACTGGTAGTTTTTTGTCAAATGATTATGAACATATGGCAAACGGAATCGTGTTAAAAAAAAACTTCCTTGCCAAATAAGTACTGCTTGACGAACACCCCCTCAAACGTAGACAAAAATGAAATGGTCTTTTGCAGCCGTCGGATGCAGATCGAGTTGTACAGGCTTGTGAATCCTTCGGCTGCAGGCCTAGTGGGTCATGTTTGCGATGAAATCGAATGTTTACCCAATAGCAGTAGTAGTGAAAACCGTTGTGCGTCGACGGAATTTATTCTAGTTTTACTTTGAAAAGTCAACGTCGACACCATGACTTGTTTAACCGTTACGCAAAATATGTGGCACAATTCTATTTCAATACCGTGTATTAAAAAAAATAAAACGACGGTTGCCATTACTGGAACAGAACTGCCTAACCTTCAGGAGCACCAGTGTTAGCTCTCAGTTGTGATGGTCACGTTTTTCTTTCTTCACTTTTGTATACTCATGATCATGTCTGCCAAAATTTTCGAGTATTTTTGGTGAAGTTTGCCTCTACTCTTAGTTGTGTTGTAAGGGTTCATGTTTTATTTATGGTATTTGCATGTCTTACTCATACTGATGTGAAACACGATTGCAACATCATATGATGTTATTGTAATTTATCGATAGCAATGTGCATGCCCTTACTGGAGCAGGAATGTTTACCCCTTCCGGAGTTCATCCGCGCTTTTCATGGGTCATGTAGCTCAATCTTTAGTTTTCTGTGTAGATCATTGTTTGTCTTTTTGCCCGTTTTCTGAGTAATTTCTGAATTCTTGTGTGTCTTATTCTATTTTTAGTTTGGTCATTGTCTTGTTTTTCCTTCAATTTACGGGTTCTGTTTACTCCTTTGACACCTTCAGAGTTTTCTAAGAGCACACATTCCTAACTTTCTTAAGAAAGAGTTGAGCATTATATTAAAGAACAATATTCATCCTTAGAAATCTTACCAAATATAATAACAAATGTCATTTTGATAGTTCTAATTTTAGCCTGTGGAATAATTCCTCTAGAACTAGCTCTAGAATCATGTTGAATTCGATGTGAGGGATCGGCAATTTTTCCTCGGCGATGTTTATTATCTACAAAATAATAATATTAAAGAATAATGTAGCTTATTATAATGTAATCCACATATTGTCTTTTAAAACAATCAATTAAATTTGAACGTATTTGATAGTATTTCAAGAAATTAAATACACTTACAATATACAAAAATAGGTTCTCAACGAACAATATTCATATTTCATATATACAATATATCTGGATAACCTTATAAATAGTGTTTTATGGCTTGGCTTAGACTTATGGTGTTTAACGCCATTTTCAACAATATTTAAGCTATATCGTGGCGGTCAGGTTTACTGGTGGAGGAAACCGCTGTACCCGCAGAAATACTCTGAACTGCCGGAAGTCACTAACGAACTTGAGCACATAATGTTTTATCGAGTACACCTTGCCTGAGCGGAGTTCGGATTTACAACGTTAATGGCGATATGTATTGATTGCATAGCTAGTTGTAATTCAACTACCGTACGATGGCGAGCACGACACCGTTAATGTAAATGCGCATCTATCTATGAATAGGACAATTACGAACATGTCTCCACTGTTTCCTAAATCATTAAATGGAAACACATTTAATGTATTATATCCTGAAAGTTAGTACTTCTGATTTCCGCCACCATTAAGACAACTACCATAACATAGCGAAAATACAGTATCAATTTCGATTCATAGTTCATCTACCATAGTTTAAACATAGTGCAATTACGGTTTATGCGATTGAAATGCAATCTTCAAATGAGACATTATGTAATTTAAGCATGTATTTAATATATATTATGTTATCAAGGTAATTACATTGTCATGGTTACCTACCAATAGTATAGTATAAAGATTTACGTTCGTGTTTTCGTTTCATTGTAGATGACAATGCTGAATTTTTGCTGACAATTATGAACACTAATATCCCATAACAGAATGCGATGATGATTGCCGGAATAATAAAAACAGCAAACGTAATCAGTGTGAAATATATCTGAAATATAAAGATAACTGTAGGAGTTGGTGTATTTAAATATAAATTGACTCAACCATATCAAATAATCTACAATTACTGTCCTTTGGTAATGTAAATGTGTGGGTTTATTGACTTCTGAAAAAAAAACAATGATCTCCACACATTTACAGAATCAAGTGTTGCTTTTTAGAATAGGGAATTATATCAGAAATGTTCTATTTTAAGTTATTAAAGAAGTAACCCGTGACATATACCGCCAGTGAATATTAAATCTGAGACGTTGATTTTTTTATATTAAAAAATGACTAGTATTTGCAATGTTGTAATGGAATTTACTTACATAGAATATCATTTTTTGTTATTTTTTTAAGGAAATCGACATGTAATATAGCATCATAAAAATAATAAAGAATAGTCATTCGGTATTGCTATGGGTGATACCTGTGGTGATTGTCTTGCGCAAAGGTCATACAGGGGCTTCCGTTTGTTGAGTCAATTATACACGCGTATTCGGCGAAATAGATGAAAGTATAGCTATGTTTCCACTGCGATACAGCCTTTACAAATGAGCACGGTTAACATTCCAATGTTTTGCATATTATACATGTACCAGGTTTATAATGATATGTCATGCATTTGCCTTGTTTGCTGGTTTAATGTGTAGACATTTATATGTTAAATGCATACCCTCCAATGCCAGATTGATGAAAAATTTATCATGCACATGTCTGTCCTGAAAAATATTGCCGTGGGAACGGAGAACAATGCTGCTATTAGCCATGCTAGAGCTACCAATATCTGATTACGTATTTCTGTAAAAATAAAAAATAAAATAAAAATATAAAAAAGTGTTTAATATAACGTGTAAATGTGCACAGAGAAGCAACATAATCAAGCCAAATAACATACATTTTCCAAGTCAATTTCATATTGGACAGACTTTTATTTTATATGTTAAGATATTTGTATTGCCTGCATGCATATACATTAACAATCAAAACAATGCAGTTTATTATTAGTTTACAATGAAAGGAAGCTTCAATTGAATGACTTCGATATACGGATTATGATTCCCCCTTTGGTATCCTCAAACTCTTCTTGTATTGCGAGCACATTTATGTCTGCAATAAAACAAATATGATTGCCCCTTTTCGCGAGTCTATTTTCGCGAGCACCTGTATTCAGAACCCTTTTGGTGTTATGTGTGTCGCTCATTTTGTTAACGCATTTTTTGCCTTTGTTTGTCTTTGTTCTATGTTTTGTGGTCAATGAAACATGCATCTCTGGATTGTTTATTCGCAATTGTCCTTTCGATTATCTCTACTTTTCGTTATGCTACTATTACTGCTTTATCCTTCAGAGAAAAGACAAACTATAAACGTCGACGGGAGACTATCATTTTTTAACAGAATATACTTACTACTCGTTGAAAAGCCTAATGGTCTAGCTATAGCGTCTAATCTATCAATACTTAATGCGACAAGGACGAATGTAGAACCATATGTTACAAGGCACTGTGAACAAAATAAAGTCATTTAATGCCAATGTCGACACATGCATCACAAGTTCAATAAGTCATTTAGCAGCTGTGTCGTGTGCACTATATTATATATTTAAGTTATTATTAGATACAATGATTCATTTGTTCAACCATATGATACCAGGCTTTGGGAATGAAATGAAAGTCATTCAGTAATATTGTTAACCCACGTTTTATAACAAAAAAGTAAATTATGCCAAGATATAGCTGAAATATTAAATGAAGTCACGCTATATACCATAGCCCTAACCCTCAAATGTAATGTGGGTAACACAATAATAAAAACATTTATTGATAATAAATAAACAAGGTCCGTATCATGAAAGATATGCATTACAATTATTAAATAAAATAGTTCTACTAACTTCAAATCAATGATCCAGAAATTATATTACTTCCTAATATAAGCACGCTTGAGTTTTTATCACAGATAAGACATTGCATGTGTAAACTATTCATATAATACTCCTCCCTTAGGAGTTGGTGACATTAGTAGAGTTTGGATTTCCTGTTTAGTGACTTTTTCTTCTTGTTCACAAAAATTATTTGGCTTTCAAATACTTTGGTTTTGAGCTTATCTGATGAAGGTTACGTGACCTGCGCACTAGCTTGGATATCTATATTAATAATAGGTATTATTTTTTTTTATTAAATAAATGATTTGCTCTATTTTTTTTTCAGATACTAAAAGATGTGTTTAGATATTATTCAGCTTGACTTACCTGTGAAAATTTAACAATTTTGCAGAGTACTTCACCTCCAGAAAAATGTCCCACCAATCGCCATATTAGATCAGGCATCAAACTAACAAACCCTACCAGCAAATCTGTTAAAACAGAAGAACGTAACTATAATGAAATATGTACGAAGAAGCCAATGTTTTCAGTTTCATTAATGTGACAGTGTCAACTGTTAATGCTTTGGTTTTTGTCATCAAATAAAAATCGTATATGTGAAAAATAATGTGTTGTGCCAATAAGACAAACTGCACAATGCGAAAAAAAAGTCCACAGCAGATGATAACCGTATTTTTGGCGTAACACTATGACTGTCACCAGTGGAGCAAGACTTACTAACCCTTCCGGAGCACCTGTGATTGTACTGGACACCAGTGTGCGTAAAAAGATACAACTAACATTTACAAAAACATTAACTCCCGACAAACGAAAAGGGGGGGGGGGGGTAATAAGAAACGAACATCCTTTGTACGTGGAATACGTACGGTATATCATAGCAAAGAATTAACAAACGAGAAGTCATGTCATTTGACAACCAGCGCAATACGAACCCCACATACCTCACGTCATTACGTTTTTGATTGTTGAAACACATCAATAATTTAGAGTTATATTTATCGGCAAGAAATGGTTAGACAGCCTAACTGAAAATAAATCATGTTTGATTTAACAACACAATACTAAAAATCTCTGGTGTATTAACCAATAGAAATATTGCAATAAAGCCATGTCGTAAACATGATAACACTTTAAAGTATATTAATATTGATTTATGATTACATATACAATCTACGTTACAGATATGATTTAAATGGGCATATCAAATAACATATTAATAATATATAAAACATTTGCAAAGATTGAAGACGCTATGCTTAATGTCATTTTCAAAATGTGAGTTATTTGTCTAAAATATTTATAGACAATAATGATTTAAGACAGATGAAAACATCGTTCTGGACAATATTCCCACTCGTAAGATTTCAGCAAATAATATGATTTTAATGGAAAAATGTACAATCAGAAAACGACATTTGTATCAATTAACGTTAAACCGAAGGGGAATCAGAGGGCATATGGGAAAAAAATAAAAACAGATGGAATAAGACACAAAAATAAACAATCTAAAAACTCAAAAAACATACAACATCAAACACTAAAAAGATGAGCAACACGAAACTCACAACAAAACTGGGCATGAACCCATGGTAGGCAGTTCCTGTCTCTTATAAGACACCCGCCACTTTACTCAAAATATTCTCGTACAGCAAAACCTGACATCAACATCATGTTAATTCAAATCATGAGTATGTCACAATATAACTCAGAAAATACAATCACGTATTCGTAGCATGTCTTGATTTGTCGTTATTAATATTTCACCTGTTCGGTTTTCACATATAATGCTGATTCTTACCTGCAATTGCTAAGTGCATAATGAAAAATGTCATTCTGGATCTATGCTTCGCTACAGAAACAGCTACCAAAACAATTGAATTTCCTATAACTGTCACTATCAGCAAAAACACTAGGAATGCTAACTGCTCTTCCTGAAAAAAAAGAAAGATTATTTAATTGAATTGTTGGTGTTTAACGCCACTTTCGACAATATTCCAGCTATATCATGGCGAGAGAGAACCACCGACCCTGGGCAAGCAACTGGTAAACTTTATCACTTGCGGCTGCGAGTCGAGTGCACCCTTTTTAGTAATTTACAAAGTTGGACGCGAGCCCAAGCCGTATTGGTGATTGGCTTGCCTGAGCTGTTAGATCCAACGACATAAATCATTGAGCCACCCGGGCTTAAGAAAGAAGGCATGAATTAATTGTTTTAGTAATAAAAGGAAAAACAAAAAATACCACACTGTATGGCAATTTTATCTCTCGGCTTATCTATTTTACATTATTCAATCCTTGCCTTCAAACAAGATGTGCATAGGAAGTTTTCAATCCGAGGAAAGATAACCTTTGGAGGATTTACAGTTTGATGTTAGCCTCCTCATATGTAAAGAATAACTGATTTATTATACCGAAACTACTCTAAGAGGTTTTACAAACTTAAATTTTCTTTTGTAGAAGATAACAAGATAATTTCCGGTATTTTAAATAAAATTACGAAACCAGTTGTCAGAGGTTGTAGACTGGGCGAAACCATATTGTCTTCATTTGCATTATCTATGTATGTTCTGTTCATGCGGTTGTCTGTTGCAAGGTATTCTAATCTGGAATATTAACCGATGTTTCGATTACCACAGGAATAATGTGATATTATGCAACGGGTCAACAACGACTATTCTTAGACTTAGTGTTAGAGTTATTGTGTTTAACGTCATTTTCAACAATATCTCAAACACATCGTGGTGGTCAGTTTTACTGGTGTGGATAACCGGAGAAAGCCGCCGACCTGCCTCAAGTCACTGACAAATTTGATCACATAATGTTGTAGCGAGTAATCCTAACCGTGAGCGTTATCCGAACTCACACAGTTAATGATAGGTACTGGTTGCACAGGCAGTGGTAAAGTCAACTGTAAAGCAATCACGACAACAACGACCTCTACGATGACCATTTTAATTCACCATCTTCATCATGTGCATGTACACCAATGTAACTATTTAAAATGTATTATGTCGTTGATCTTATTACAAAATGTCAAATGACTAGGGAAATTCAATACGACGGCCATTTTTAACTTAATGTCTTCATTTTGCACACAAGTGCAACTATTTAAAATGTATTATGTCGTTCATATTATTACAAAATGTCAAATGACTAGGGAAATTCAATACGACGGCCATTTTTAACTTACTGTCTTCAATTTGCACACAAGTGCAACTATTTAAAATGTATTATGTCGTTCATCTTATTACAAAATGTCAAATGACTAGGGAAATTCAATACGACGGCCATTTTTAACTTAATATCTTCATTTTGCACACAAGTGCAACTATTTAAAATGTATTATATCGTTCATATTATTACAAAATGTCAAATGGCTAGAGAAATTCAATGCGACGGTCATTTTTAACTTAATGTCTTCATTTTGCTACAAGTGCAACTATTTAAAATATTCATTATGTCGTTCATCTTATTACAACATGTCACGTGATTAGTGAAATTCAAACCGTCTATCGCCTGTGGAATAGGAATGACGTTACTGTGTAGACAGTCATCACTCTAGGAATTAGAGAAATATATTTTGTTTCCACACAAAGACATTACGACTATAAACTTGGTTAATCAGATATAAATCCCTGGCCATAAAAATTCAACTATTATATAATGATCTAAATAAATAAGGGTAATACAAAAACTAAAGACTGAACGATAGTAGACAAATAACATTTGTCATTGCTGAAAGTACAGACAATACAATGGCCAAAAGAAAATGGAGAAAACATCATATGTTATTGTCATAACGTAATGAAGGAACAGCAATATTTTGGAGACATTGATCTTTAATATTTGTTATTGGACTGTATATTAATTTTCCACGTCAAACTTTTGAGAATTATTCACGTCATCCATAAGAATGTACATATTATTATTAAAACTATTGTTCTTCTCTCTCAGTCACAGGTGACCTTAGCTAATTTGTCCGATCGTGTTTAGGTCCTTTGGTTTACTTGCTCTCAAAACTATGAACATTATTTGGTTTTCCAATCTTTCGACTTTCAGTGTACCTCATGAAGATTATTCCATAAAATTTACCGACATAGGTGATCTTAGCCGATTTTGGTGATCCTGTTGTAGACCCTTTGGTTGACTATTTTCTAACCTTTCGACTTTCAGTGTACCTCATGAAGATTATTCCATAAAATTTACCGACATAGGTGATGTTAGCCGATTTTGGTGATCCTGTTGTAGACCCTTTGGTTGACTATTTTCTAACCTTTCGACTTTCAGTGTACCTCATGAAGATTATTCCATAAAATTTACCGACATAGGTGATCCTAGCCGATTTTGGTGATCCTGTTGTAGACCCTTTGGTTGACTATTTTCTAACCTTTCGACTTTCAGTGTACCTCATGAAGATTATTCCATAAAATTTACCGACATAGGTGATCTTAGCCGATTTTGGTGATCCGGTTGTAGACCCTTTGGTTGACTATTTTCTAACCTTTCGACTTTCAGTGTACTTCATGAAGATTATTCCATAAAATTTACCGACATAGGTGATCTTAGCCGATTTTGGTGATCCTGTTGTAGACCCTTTGGTTGACTATTTTCTAACCTTTCGACTTTCAGTGTACCTCATGAAGATTATTCCATAAACTTTACCGACATAGGTGATCTTAGCCGATTTTGGTGATCCCGTTGTAGACCCTTTGGTTGACTATTTTCTAACCTTTCGACTTTCAGTGTACCTCATGAAGATTATTCCATAAAATTTACCGACATAGGTGATCTTAGCCGATTTTGGTGATCCTGTTGTAGACCCTTTGGTTGACTATTTTCTAACCTTTCGACTTTCAGTGTACCTCATGAAGATTATTCCATAA
>MJUT01055615.1:77648-120119 GCA_002080005.1 Gigantidas platifrons
CTCATCTCACACGTGGGTTGTAGCTGTTTGTTAAGTGTCAGATATCTTCAGTGTAGAAATTGGCTAGCGTGCTGGATCCGTGTCGAGAAAGATCGTGGGTACGCAATGAAGAATCATATTCATGTTAGAGAAAACCGAAACGGTAATAAAAAATAGACAATACAGATACAGAGGGAATAGTCGGTACATGATGCAAAAACATAACACAGAAAACTACATAATTGAGTAACACGCACTCAACCAAAAACAAAATTAGTAAAACTGGGAAAGCTGCTCCAGTATGTTAAACGGCACCATTTGTGTCACTCATAGTCAAATGTTCAAACTTATCATTGTAGGAAAGGAAAGAAAAAATCTACATCAAAAGGGAAAAGACATATTGCTATTTGAGGAGATTTCATCACGGTCAACGAGTTCGAAATGACGACCTTATCAATTTTGTATGACTCCAAGCTAGGAGCAACGTAGTTATATTTGAGTGACTTTTCTTTGAGCGGCTGAGCACCGTCCAGAAGACCACTGTCCTGTGCAGTTGAAAAAGACTAACTTTCTCAATATTAACTATATGTTGTGTGGAAACGTAAACTTAAGGCACTGGAGTTGCTGGAATATCTACTTTCACTGTTATATCAGCGATTTTCCATTATTATAATACCACTCAGTGTGTTGACAAAATAAAAAGCAGCGATCAATATCATCTCATCATAAAGGAAATTGTTCTTCTGCATGTTTGCACTTAGTCACTAACTGTAGCGAAATACTGTAGTTTGAATGCCATCACATACGCACATCGTGTACATTAAATTAGATTTCTACGTTTTTTATTAGTAAAATAAACTAAGTGATAAATGAATCAAATTATTACAACAAGGACAAAATCACGACAAAAGTAGCACAGTCATTCAATAATATAATCATGTGTTATTTACTCCTGCATTTCATTCAGAACACCATCTTCCTTTTCCCATATAAATTGATTAAATAGACATACGCGTACAATATCAAATACAATATGTCCGTCTGATTGGCTAATTGTATAACCAATACGAGAATTAATGAACAGCTTTCGAATATAATATAGCTTATTGCGCTATAATCCAATCACATAGCCGTTTACATGAGGAATACATTTCCTGTAAGAGTCTGATAACACATGATGAAAGAGTATAACCACCTCAGTAATTACAAAATAACCTGATTTTGTTGACATAATACTGCATTGAAATTGCACGGGAACCTGATTTTGTTGACACAATACTGCATTGAAATTGCACGGAAACCTGATTTTGTTGACACAATACTGCATTGAAATTGCACGGGAACCTGATTTTGTTGACACAATACTGCATTGAAATTGCACGGGAACCTGATTTTGTTGACACAATACTGCATTGAAATTGCACGGGACTGGTAAATTACAACGTAGGGTTAAGGAAGACTATCGTTTCCCTGGGCCATATTATTTTCTCTCACACGGAACAAAAATCTGATTATTTCTATAAATGTGGACAAATAAAAAAGTGAACCTGTTGTTTTGAACGAGAACAATGTTGGTACAATCTTAAGAAAAATTACTGATCAGAATTTTACGAAAGATTTTACTAACATGTTCCTCGTTCAAAACAACATGTCCATTTTTTTATTTGTCACATTTCCATATCAATATATACTTTTTGTAATTACAATGGCAACAGCAAATTCCACCCTCCCACCAAAAAAACCCATACCTCTTCACCCCCCCCCCCATTTCAAAGAGTAAATGGTCGTGTCCTAAATTAAGTCATAGAGGATTCTGGATTTTATTCTGTAAATAAAATATTCTTTGTAGCAACACATAATATAGATTATCCTAGATTACATTGTATACAAGAGGTAAAGTCAACATATATTCATGTTTGTTGACAGCTGTTGAGTACAATTCTGTGAAACATATTGACAGGATATAAATATGATTTTTGATCATGTTGTCGGTGTTTACAGAAAGGGCAATCAAAAAGGGACAGTCCAAAGAAACTGGCAACACAGGATACACAAGACGAAAACAGACACAAACGAAAATCACAACACGATATTTGGATACCACTATATGCAAGCAAACGCAAATAACGTTAATGGGCCCTCTTACCAACAACTGGAAGTTAAGATGAACCGAACATCGCTTTTTATGCACACTTCCTAACGGGCACCACAACATGGAAGTCAGAAAGTAATGACACATTATAGGACAAAACACAAAACTAAAATGGTAAGTGACACAGACTACACTAAAAACCGCGGGTGAACTCATGTGCTGCCAAAAGGTAGCGACTTCCTGCTTCTTTGAAGATACCCGCCGTGTTACTCATATATACAGTAATGTCCGAAAAAAGTCTTGGTAGTGATACTGGAACTATGTTTCAAAAGTATTTGTATGCAGAATGTGGCATAGAGCTACACGTGAATGGAATATATATCTCACTTCACACTGCAATCAATCAATTTAATGACTGTATAAAGGTGTACGTACAGACATTTGCTTTAAGCGTCTACTAGACGCACACAGTCTGCCGGTACCCTGTTTCTGATGAAGAATGAAGCACAATAGACACCGATCGAACGCTGACCGCGCTGTAGACACCCAATAAGAAATGGAATCAAAGTGTCCAATGTTTTGACTTTGAGCGTATTTAATGACGATTATTCCAGAATCACGTGCTGTGCACTAAGTTTAATATTTACGTTTTTATTACACACAAGACAGTGAGCTGCTTAAAATATATACAGATATCAGAGAGAAACACAAATGCCAGATTTCCTTCTGCAATGTTTTTCTTTGTTGTTGTTCCGTTTTGCAGGCTGCTCTACAGAAATGAAAAAAAATCCGCGACACAAAAGGTTATATATTTCAGATTTGCATATTCTGAGTCCATAAATTATTTGTCAAAGAATGAAATATTGTAAGACATGAGAAAACTCTCACTCTCACTGACTAATTACACACCAATTATTAGATTTGATTTTTGATGTTTTAACGCCACTTTCAGCAATATTTCAACTATATCATGGCGACCAGTTTTAGTGGTGGAAGAAGTTGGAGTCCACGAAGAGAAACACCGACCATGGGCAAGCAACTGTTAAACTTTATCACATGCGTCTACGAGTCGAGTGCACCCTGGTTTTTAATTTACAAAGGCGGGTGCAAACCCACGCCGTATTGGTGATAGACTTGAATGAGCTCATTGCTCCACCCGGGTTCTTACACACCAATGGATTGAAAGATTGCTTTGATTGTTTTTTCCCTCATATTCACCTATAATTGTGACGTTGATTAGCATACCTCATAATATTAAAATCGATGTTAATAATAATGCTACACATATTGATCCTCGTTAAGCAGTGAAGGAGTGATTCTAGGGATTGTCAGCACTTTGTGTTCTTTGAACTTTCTGCAGCTAATTATAAAGGGAGGAAAGTAACTATCAATAACAAAAGTATCCGTTTCAAATGCATGGCATGCATGGAATTTTCTCTCCGCCATTGTTTAGTGTTGCTCAATCTTTAGGTTCCTGTGCAGTCCTTTTTGTAGGTCATTGTCTCTCTTTTTGACCTTTTTCTTTTGACCATTGTATTGTAATACAAATCGCATGTGTCAATGTTAATGAATGCAACGTGTTTCTGGAATAACCTTCATCGGGTACGCTCAAAGCAAACATTTGAACGGTAAATAATCTTAAAATCTGTGCGAGCAAAGAAACGAAATGGACTAAACAGTCGGTGATGTTACTGTTTCTGATTACCCCTATGGTATCGTCCACTTTACTTCCGGTATGCGTTTAATTAGAAATAGTAAGAAACTGTTTACGAATGAAAGGACAGAGGTAGTAAGTAATTATATTTCAATGCCAATATTGATTCTTCGAGCACTTTACTGATTGTATATAATATCAGAATGCACCCCATTATCTTAATACCATGTAAATACAATTTATTATTGGACAGATGGAGTAATATTAAATGTCAAGTGACAAACATACACTTATATTTATTTCTATGAATTTTTATCATCCGCCCATTGGTCAGTCCTTCGGAACTGACATTATTTATTAGATGTGATTTTATCGAAATTTACACTTCCCAAGTCATGAATTATTATCAAAACTAATTATCTTGATTTTTGATTTTTTGTTATTTATCGCCACTTTCAGCAATAATTCAGGTATATCATGGCGACCAGTTTTATTGGTGGAAGAAGCTGGAGTCCCCGGAGAGAACCACCGACCATGAGCAAGCAACTGGTAAACTTTATTACATGCGTATGCGAGTCGAGTGCACCTTTGTTTGTAATATACAAAGCCGGCCGGGCGCGAATCCACGCCGTATTGGTAATATGCTTGTATGAGTTGTAAAGTAATCCAACTACCTAACTCATTGAGCCACCCGGACCCTGTTTATCAAAACTAAGGTTATTATACATTAGGCATATGTGACGTTAAATGATTTTGGATAGCATGGTTTTCTGGCTCCAAAACACTTTTTTAATTATTCGGCTTTCTAATAGTTTGATACTGAGCGTACCTGATGAAGGTTAATATGGATTAGGCACAGCCTGCAGGCGAGCATCGCATCTACGCATAGACATGGTCATGTACAAATCGTAGTTTTGGGTTCTCTTCTTCATTATTCTTGATTATTTTTCTTTGTTCTTCTTACCCAATTAAATATATTGCAAAGGAGATTTTTTGGGCCGAGATATATCGGGGACGACTTTTTTGTAGAGCCGAGATACATCGGGGACGACTTTTTTTTTAGGACCGATCGTTATTTAGGGGCGAAACAAGAAGGTCTAACGATTGTCCATTTTTTAAATAAATCAATCGTTTCATGTAAAGAAGTTGTACGGTTTCCTTTCTATTTTTTTTGTTATTTCTAAACTGGATAGTTATTTTTTATTCAAATTAAAAGGCTATTTCCTGTACTTCACTCCGATTGTCCATTCTATGCCGAATCCATTTCCGGTTGGTATTGATCATATATTGATTCATCTCCTTACACATATGTTGCTGTTTAGCTTGCATCTTTCAATGCTCGCTATTAGGTTATTCAAGAAACGTGACGTGTGCATTATTTGATGTCTACATATTTATTACTCGTGGAGGGAAATATCTATATTGATATACAGTCAAACCTGTATTAAGAGGTCAACTTTATGACAAAGTAAAAGTGGCCTTATTAGACAAGTGACCTCTTAACAGAGGTACAATCCATATGAAATTATATATGACAGGGTAAGAAAAAGGTGACCTTTTAATACAAGTGACTGCTTAATAGAGGTGACCGCATAGGCAGGTTTGACGTATATTTATCACAACAATAATCTATATGTCGTGATGACATTATTTATAGGATATTTGCAATTCCCAAATCAAGCAATAATAAAAATGTATAGTCAAGCATGCCTATGCAGGCACCTCTATCAAGCAGCCACATGTGTTAAAATGTCACGTTTTTCTTGTCCGCTCATAGAACATTTTATATGCATTCATCCTCTATTAAGAGGTTACATGTCTTATAAGACCACTTTGTATTTGTCCCAAACATGACCTCTTCATACAGGCTTGACTGTACATATAATGTAGTACACACAATGCGCTTGTGAAATAACCTTCATCAGACCAGCCCAGCGTCAGAACGTCAAAAGAATGGAAACCCAATCATTTAAATCTTTTGGAGTGAGCAAGGAATCGAAAGGGCCTACACAAGATAACCATAATCGACTAAGACCAAATTATTAATAAAATTAAACTTCATCTTCCTTAAATATAGGTAACGTTAGCGGACTTTTACTGTTAAGCGTATGTTTTTGTTTTTGTTTTTTGTTCGGAAAGGAATGTTAAATCATTTGGATTTTCGATCTTTCACTTTGACGATTCATGGTGAAGATTATTCCAGAAACGCGCCATGCGCACTGTATCAAATATTTTCATCTTTATGTTTTCTAAACGTTATTTTATAAGTTGATATATTTTCATTGGTAACTTTGAATATACCAAAGGGGTAATCAGAAGCAATAAATCGAAAGACAGAGGATGCAATGAACAAACAAAAAAAGGACAAACACAGATCTGTAAAACACGACACATATGACTCAATATTGAGCAATACGAACCCCTCTTAACATCAGGGTGAACTTGGTTCCCATGGAAGGGTAGGTAGTTCCTACTCCACTAATGACGTAAATCGGTGTAAAGTCATGAATGAGGAATGTACCGGAGTGTGATTACGAGAAAGGGAATATGTCCATGATCATTTGTGACAGATATTTCGCAACGGTGAACCTGGCAACCATAAAATGTTCGAAGTGGTGAGTTCAACTGACCACTAGGAACCGTTGGTTCAGCAACTTCGTTGTTAGTGGCAGCCATATATCAGACAAATGATGAAACACATACTATTGTTTGTAAAACTGTAAGTATTTCATTAATTTTGTATTAATTGTTGGATTATGGCTGCTAAGCACAACCTTTAACAATATTTCAGGTATAGCATGGCGGTCGGTTCTGCAAGTGCAGGAAGTGGTAATAAACCAAGAGAGAACAAATGCAAATGAATTTTATATTTTCAGACAATGTACGTATATTGCGTTTATCCTGTCATGTTAGTAACCCCCAAAGCAACGGCCAAATTGTCTAAGAGGAGCAGAAACAAGCCTCGTTCTAATTGTTTTTTTATGGTGACTTCTATGAAGTCCGCGTTCATACTGTTACCGTGTTTTACCATTGCTCAACATGAATCAGGTACCAGAAAAGCTATGTATTGGTAATTGACCGTATACGACAAAAATAATACAGACTTCTCAAATAGAACCAGTCCAGGATAATATTTAATATTGCTTTAGCCTGCTGACCATCGAGTCCATAAATATACACCCACATCTACAACATGACATACGGCGTCATTATCAACTTCCTAGTAGGTTGTATTATATGTGTGTTAAAAGTGACTTTGTACAATGTAGATTAAATAAAAATAATGACATAGTATCTTACAACAAGATACATTTACAATCGTGAATTAGTGAAACAGGTGCAAAAAGACAAATAACAGCGCTATTTATTGATCTATTATGCAACGACAGCGGTTTATCACACAATTAAATCGCTATTATATAGTGTTTGTAACTAATGATATATATTATCTATAAAGACAATAAAGGCAAACAACGTTGGGTAATTGTTTAATGTGTAAATATCTAACTCATTTCCTAATGTCATGACAATGTTAATTGACTCTTGAGATTACATTATTGCAATCAGATAGTCCGTCGTGTCACAATCATCATGCGATAGAGAGATTTGTATATACAGTCAGATCATATCACCCCTGCATTTGTGATCCCAGTCAAATAATATACCATTTATTAGTCGTTTTAATATTCACCGTTATCTGAACAGTTGGGAAAATTTGAAGACACAAACGGTTTAGGTAGACCCCTTAAAACAACAATGTCCTCCGCACCTTCATTCTATATTTATTTCCTCGTCAAATTATATCCCACATTTCTCGTCAAATTATATCCCACATTTCTCGTCAAATTATATCCCACATTTCTGTCTGTGATAATTACTTAAATGTGTTTCTTTATATCAAATTCACTCTCCTTTATACATATGACCACAGAGGTCAAGGATATTCCAGAAGCTTACATACATTCAATACATACAAACCAATACTATATTACTATATATAAATGGTAGTTGGATTTACAACCACCTATGCAATTAGTGCCTTTCACCACTAAACTTATTCATTTGGCCATTATGTTGTCTGTTCTTTGAATTACGGATTCTGATTACCCTTTTGGTATCTTCAAACTCTTATTGTGAGTTCGAATCCCGCTCATGGCGAAGCGAAGTGTACTCGATACAACATTATGTAATAAAGTTTGATAGAGACTTGCTGCAGGCCGATGTTTTTTCCGGTACTCTGGTTTCCTTCACCAATAAAACTGACCACCATGATATAGTTGAAATATTGTTTGAAAGTGACGCTAAACACCATAGTACATATACAATCTAATGTTGTTGGCTTGTAACAAGATACAACTTTCTTGGATTAATTACTTAATGTTTGTACTTTCTTTTTATAATGTTACATCATTTAGTTATATGAAAAAATATGTATTGTCTTATTCGAATAGAGTTAAAACAAAATTGATTGATTGATTACAGACAAATTGTATTACAAGGTCACCTTTTCTTGACAATAGAAAAGTTCATATGTATAGGTTATTCAATACCTGGTCATAGTATATGAATTTAATGCCTCGAGCGTATAATCAATTTAGCCCATACTTTCTTTGTCAAGTGTCATGATTATCAAATATTACTAATTTAGGCAGTCTAATCCAGATTAGTTTGAATGAGTATCAGCTCAAATGCATTTCCTTCAATTTAAATCACAGCATATGTGGTATATGAAAAATATTCAATAACACAAGACAAAGAAAGTATGGACTAACATTTAGTTATATGAAAAAAAAACATATATTGTCTTATTCGAATAGTGTGAAAACAAAATTGATTGTTTGATTACAGACAGACATGCCAATGATATCACGTCTATTAATCAGTGATCCGTATTACAAGGTCACCTTTTCTTGACAATAGAAAAGTTCATATGAATAAAACCACTTTTCAGACTTTTCTTTGAAAACACGTTTTTCTTTGTCTTAAATGTTGACCTCTTACCATAGACTTGACAACACTTAATGTGTGATTATATATCAGTACTTCAGGCATATTGTGACGTTAAAACAAGTTTTAGACAGAACTTATTACTAATCTTTCCTTTTCTAATATCGAAAATAAATTGAACAAGGACATAATTCTCCTTTAATTGTTATTCGGTTACTATTGTTTTATTTGCGATATTCAGGAATTTAAAAATAAAAACGTAGGCATTCCGATGAAATGAAAATTTACGAAAAAATGGCGTAATTTCTTTTATTGCATCTGCGTCAAGAAGTTGTTTTTTTATATTCCGATTTTTCTTATTATTGTTATGTCTTTCTTCTATCATCCCTTATGAATTGGCCGACACGTGTACGTCGGATTTCTTGGAATATTGAGCATTAATTAGACCAGTTGTGCACATTACTTTGTTTTTTGTTTCCTTGAGTAAAGCAAATTAGTAGTGTGGGTTCCGAAGAGGGATTGTGTCTCCCATAGAACCCTTCGTTAGATTGAAACTGCTCATCTGAATAATTTCGATGCATTTTTCAAAAATCGTATGTCAAATCACTTTAAATTTAGCCAATGTTAGAAAACGATGCCTACATTTGTTCCGGACTTGAAATTTCGACTGTGGCTATTGCAATGATTAAAATCCGAAAACACAAATATGGTGATGACGGTTTACCATTTATTGCTAAATATATAATTTTAAAGAACTAGTCTTTAGACCAAATCAATTGGAATCGGTTAGACCAATTTGGTACCATCCAATGGAGACACACAACACATGATTTTTTTTTTTAACTTTTTTTCATCAAACTTCATAATTTATATTTATTTTAAGGTGTACAATATTTATGATCGCGCAGTTGATACTAGTGAAACAAAATGATATTCATTTTCCAGTTTAAATGCTAAATTGCTAAATATTAGGCAAGCCCTTATCCAAATATTTAAAGAGGTTTAGATGGTCTTTTGGGGTTCAAAAGGCGGTTTGGGAGACTATCGTAACAGCTTATTGTTGCAGTTTCCTGTCTTTATTACTGTTCTTCATCGGCCATTCACAATAAGTATTGGATCATGACAACGATCAAAGCTGCCACTGTAATACATTATAAAAAAAAACAAACAAAAAACGGACTTACCATGTAAAATTGATATTGATGTCCATGGTTCGTATTTCCTGTTTCATTTGTAAACGATGTGTTACCAAGTCCATATGCTATTAGTATTTCTGAAGAAGATTCCTCAAGGTAAATCACTGTTTCGTTCATTTTGCACTATTTATTTTTCGTTGAATGTTTCAGCATAAGTTCATCGACACATGTGACATGCAAAAAACACACAATCAAATGTTCTCAATCCATATTTTCACTATATCTAAGTATGTGGTAAAACCTCAGTAACAATCATTTCATCCCAAATAAATAATTCTCTGAAAATAAAACAAGTTATCCTTAATAAAGCTGTATATAAGTATTATATAGTACACATTATCGATATTGGATATTAAGAGAAAGGGGCGTTTCTATTTCCCGTCCGCCATATGATCCTTACGTTTTAATAGAAATCAACTATCAATGTTTATTAATTAGTAATTGACGATGTCTTAGAAGTATTGCCTTTATACTGTATCGAAATTGTTTTGTAAAATTCATTCTTTTTTCCCATTCGTCGTTAGCGATCCACTGAATGATTGGACTAGAAAAATGATTCTTTTAAAAAATCGATATGAGAGTTGTCAATGAATGGGTTAAGTTTAATAATTGAAATTGACAATCTAACATATGATGCAAATTTATTATAGATAAGCGAAACCTATTTTTACGCAATTGATTTTAATGTTGTTATTTATGCGAACAACCTGCCTTGCGTGTGTTGAACCTTCATACATTTCCTAATATGCGATGTTATCGTAAACTATAAACTTTATTTGTACGAGCTTGAGAAACAGGTAGAAAAGCGATAATTTGGTGTGTTTTTCTGTCGTGCTTCGTAGCGAGTGTAAATTGATCAGGTACGTATTGCATAGCGAGTGCAAACGGATTTTATGTTTTCCGACAATGTACGTATAGTACATATTTATCTTGCAATGTAAAAAAAATAACAACTGCAAACTTGTCTAAAAAAAGCACAAACAGGCGTTGTTCTAATATTTGCTTTGATGGTGTCATCTGTAAAGTCCTCACGTATATTGTTACCGTTTCTTATCGCACCTATCAAACATCGTTCAACTGGCTGTAATTGATGCGTGGACATTTCGATAAAATACCCATAATAGTTAATTAAAGAGGATTTCCGTAAATGTGATATCTTACTTTACACACGATGCTCGTAACAGCTGAAATGATGCAGTAATAATAAACGTAGAAAACTAATTCAGTAATTGTTACTATTTTATTTGAGTTTTCTGCCTTATGTTTTTGTGTGTTGTTTTTATTCTTTCTGCGTCTTGTATTTTCAATGTTGCCTGTGTCTCTAGATTGTCCATTATTGACTGCCCCTTCGGTTTTTTCCAATCATTAATTAGATTGGGTTTTTTACTAACGTTTATTTAGTGTGTACGAAATGTTTTTTAGGATAACCTTTCTAAGGTAGTTCAAAGTCAAAAGGTTAAATCGAATAATGAATGGACATCAGAAAAAATCCAAGATATAAACAATGGTAAAACAATTCTTCAGGTGCGTTCAAAATCGAAACAATAATGTGAGGAATGATAGAAAATATAATGGCTTCATTTGTATCAGAAAAAAACCAAGATGCTAAACAAAACGGCAAAAAAAAAAGGAAAGAAAAAAAATGAGTAAAAACTTAAATAAAAAATAAAACCAAACATAACCTGATAAAAAATAACCGATTTACGGTATATATTTGGCGATCAAAGTTTATTAGCTTTTCAAAAATATAATAAGCTGGAGATTTATTACTGTCTACAATGTATATTTGAATCTCTTCTCTTGAAAGGCAACTTATATATTTCTTTATGGGGGCAAAATGATAACATAGTATGGAATGCAAAGGTTAAGAACATATAACAAGGACAAGTTCATGTATACCTTGCATAGATAACATAGGTCAACCATCATCTCTGTGTTTAATTGTGTGTGAAATTGTCTCGTATCGATATTTGTGACAGGTGTACGCTCCAATATCTATTTTTATATAAAATAATTAATTTTGTATACAGCCATATTGTTAATAGCATCATATCACGTTATATAACATAAGCAGGATTGTCATTTGTTTTTAACCCACACTATCTCTATTTTGCATCTAGCAGATTAAGAAACAATTGACGTTTTTCATATTGGGTGTTCGTGCACCGAGTCTCATAATAAGGTTAATAACAAAATTACCGAATGCCGAGCAATCTTCCAAAAGGAAAGGCAAAACTCATAAGTCAACAAACAGACAAAATCAGTCAACAACAGGAAAACAGGAAAAACTGCAATGGCCCTAACTTGGTACAGGCATTTCCAAAGAAATGGGGGATTGAATAAGATTTTACGGCGCCAAACCTCCGGCTTCCATTACGATTATAAGGTTCCGGTTGTCACTATGACAACAGTTTGAATAATGCTGGGACAACATAGGTATAATAGAAGTCAATAATTCAAAGTATTTAGTATATTATTGAATAAACACGTATCCATTTTATGTCTCGATTTTCCACTGTATTCCAATTTAATGATGTTTTATCCTGAGTAATAATAGTATGAGAAGTTCCAGTTACCAAGAGATTTAACTCCGCCACAGGTCTCTGGAACAACCTTCCTCATGTACATTCAAAGTTGAAAGAATAAATAGAGGAACGACAGAAAATAGCAATGGCTTTCAGAAAAAGGGCAATGTATAGCCAATGGAGAACAACAAGTCAAAATAAAAATAAAACCGATAAAAATAACTGATTTATGGTATATATATATATATTGGGAGAGGAGGGGGGGAGTTTACTAGCATATTGAAGAACGGAATATAATATCTTATGCTGAAGATTTACCACAGATATCATGTTGATGTGAATCTCCTGGTTTGAAACACGACTTCGCTATGTTTCTATGAGGACATCATTTAAATAAACAACAACACTAAAAGGCTAAACTTAAGTATATGTTCGAGGACAAGTTAGGTTCCGGGTGGCTCAATGAGTTAGGTAGTTGGATTACCTAACAACTCATATAACCCTATCAGCAATGCGACGTGGGTTTGCGCCGGCTTTGTAAATTACAAAAAGGGTGCACTCGACTCGCAGCCACAAGTGAAAAAATTTACCAGTTGCTTGTCCATGGTCTATGGTTCTCTCCGCGTACTCCGGTTTCTTCCCCCCACTAAAACTGGTCGTCATGATATAGCTGAAATATTGCTGAAAGTGGCGTTAAAACACCAAAAATCAATTAAAATCAATCAATCATATATAATATCTCGGCAAACACCAAACAATAATCAAATCGAGGACAAGTTCATGTATACCCTATATAGACAACATAATTCGGTCAACCATCATCTCTGTGTTTACTCGTGTCTCAGTAACCGAAGTTGTCTCGTATCGATATTTCTGACAGGTGCACGCCTTAAAGTCTATTTTTATATGAAAATAATGAATTCTGTATACAGCCATATTGTTTATAGCATCCTATTGCATTATAATATAATCAGGATTGTCATTTATTTAGCGCACATTATCTCTATTCTGCATCGAACATATTACGAAGGGTCCAAGGGGTTAATTAGCCCATATAACAGACCTCGGAACCATGTAAAGAAACGATTGAGGTTTTTCGTATATGGTTTTCGTGCACTGAGTCTAATAATGGAATGCATGTCGTATATTATTATATAAGTATTTATGAATTTCATTTGTCTGTTATCCTTTACATGTGCCTATTAACAACTGCATGTGTCAACTGCCCTTGTCCCATCCCTTTGTCATTTCTATATTTTTAAATATGTTTGCGTCAAATAATCGGAGGGTAAACCCTGATGTTCATAGAGGGTACGCAGTGTCTGTTCTTACAAGACACCCTCCATGTTAGTCATATCGTTAAGGCAATGGTTTGGGGTGAACTATTGCTTAATATAGGTGGAATTTTTGGCCATCACTGTTTAACGTTTCTGTAAATTTTTAAGCGTACCCGATGACAGATTATTCCAGACACACGTGATGCACTCGGTATTAGATATCTACGTTGATATTACATAATGAAATAATGAATAGATAAAACAAATAATTATACTGGGCATCAAAAGGTTTTAATTGTTCAATATTAACATTCAAAAACACAATTTGTCTGTATACTGTTTGCATACAAGCGATATAATTGTATTATCTCCCCTTTGGGCAGATCCTAATAAAATAGTTTGAACCCAGTAGGGAAATTAGTTCTAATGGCAAGGGTACTTAATAGAATGACATCCATAACAAAAAACAAACAATGCTAAACAAACTTTATTGTATTCACAGTTGTATGGAATGAATTTGTAAAATTGATGATTGTCTATTACTAAAACCATTGTAGAAATAGCAAAAGACCCAAGGGTAACATAAAAAAGGAGTTCTTGAAGATTATATTTTTGACCCGTTAACGATAGATACAAATAATATGTTTATTTACCATACATGAAATATCATTGTATGCTTTTACTAATTTCAGAAATGTATTTAAATAATTGATTTAGCTCTGTCACTCCTCAAGGTATATGAACTGTTAACTGAGATTATCTGTACTATTTAAAAGCAAATAATTATATTAGCTCGTGGCCAATGTAAATAGCGAACGAATCAAGGAGAACTCCGAAAGTGAGTTGCGTTTGATTAATATTTTCGTACTGTGTGCATTTTCTATTCATAATAGAACATCAAATGTTTTATGCATTTAAACAAATATTTAACGAAAGCCTGATGACACGGAAGGGGCAATCAAAGGCTGCAAATCGTTTTAGCTCTATTACTCCTCTAGGTATACGAATTGTTTAATTAACGTTATCCGTACCATTTAAACCCAAATGCAAATACTATCTTGTGACTAAAGCAAAAAGTGAAAGAATCAATGGTGACATCAATACCGTGTTCTGCACGACATATATTTTATTCTTTTATCAATACTGTTTATTGACCATCCATAATACGATATTATGTTCTTTATGCATTTCAGAAATATATTTACAGCAAAAGTCTAAAGACCCTGAATGGTCACTCGGTCGGCCGCAAATTAAATCATTTTAGCTCCATCACTCCTGGGTGTATATGACGTATTAACCAAGGTTGGATGTATTATCTAAAACAATCAAAACGGCGAAATACGTCATGATAACACTAACACCGATTTCTGCAAGATTTATGTTTTGTCCTATCAGTCATTAATATGTCTATTTGCCATTCATAATACAACATTGCATGCTTTATTCATTTCAGAAATGTGTTAAAAGCAAAAGTATGAAGAAACCACAGGGACAACCAAGAGAGGTCAAATAGTTTTATCTCTATTACTCCTGTACGTATACAAATTGTTAACTAAGGTTAGCTGTACTATTATTAACAATTATATATATTGTGCCAAATGGCGAAAAACTCAGTGATGATCTCAATACCTTATACTGTATGATTGATACAGTTTAGCTATTATCAATACTGTTTATTTACCATCCATAATAATGCTTTATTTAATGGAAATCCTGATGCCACCAGAAGGGGCAATGACAAACTGTAAATCATGTAGCTCTACTAGTCCTGCATGTATATGAAATATTTACTAAGGTTAACTGAACTATTTAAGACAATAAAAACATATTACCTTCTTGTGGGAAAATGGCGCAATACACCATGATAACCTTAATACCGAGTTCTGCAAGTTTTATAGTTTTGTACTACTGTCATTAATATGTTTATTTACCATTCATGATGCAACAGTGCATGCTTTATATACATTTCATAAATATATGTAAAGAAAGCGGCCGAAGAAACCAAATGGGAAATCAGAAGTCGCAAATCATTTAGCTCTATCATCCCTGAATGTATATGAATTGCTAAATAAGGTTAGCTGTATTTTTTTACAACAATAAGATATATCGTATTGTGGCTAAATGGCAAAAGACTTAATGAGGACCTCAATACGTTTTCTGTAAGTTTTATACGTTTGTACTATTTGTCAATGATGTGTTCATTTGCCATTAATAACACAAAATTAAATGCTTGATGCATTTCAGAAATGTATTTACAGCAACAGTCTGAATACACAAAAGGGTCAATTAGAGGCCGCATATCATTTTACTCTATTTCTCCTGGGTGTATATGACTTATTAACCAATGTCGGTTGCACTATTTCAAACAGTAAACACAGATTATCTTGTGGCCAAAGCAAATAGCGAAAGAATCAAGGAGGATCTCAATTCCGTGTTCTGCATGTTATATATTTTGTTCTCTTGTCGTTACTGCTTACTTACCGTCCATAATACAACGTTAAATACTTTATGCATTTATAAAGACAACAAAGGGCCAATCAGAATCCGCAAATCATTTCAGCTCCATTACTCCTGTAGGCATATGAATAGTTATCGAATGGTACATGTACTATTTAAAACAATTAAAACTAATTATATTGTGTACTTTTTGTAAATTGGTCTTCGATCAAAATTAATGAGACACAATAGCATCTGTTGCCTTTTGATACATTGTTTATTTTCTACGTTATTATCTAATATCGAAGAGAAAAAAATGAAATAATTGACAGATGCTTTAATGTATTCTCAATTAACAGTTATTATGCATACTGCATAATAATGTATTTTCACAAGATAATAATCAGTATTTAACAAATTAAGACGTGTTAGAGCCTTTGCATCGTCGGTAACCCACGGTTGATTCCGATACGTTCCTCTCTCTCCATCACCGTATGTCAAATCGCTTGTAAACATTCGTACTCATGAATAATTCATAAGTCTTCGCATTGCAAACTTCTAATGCGATTCAACCAATCAAATCGTTCCTTTCATAATGAGTTTGTTTAAAAGTTAAAAATGTCGGATCTGTTGCAAAAAATTTGGAGTGAAAGAATTGAGGGACTTTCTATTCTGCACTACACTTCATCCACATATTTTCATGGGCGCATCCATTACTGAGAGAACGATTTTTTAACTCCGATACCAAAGAGTTTCACTTTTATAAACGTGATTTTGATTGGTTAATTCGAAACTTTGAATATTCATGAGTACGATTGTTTACAAGCGATTTGACCCACGGGTGATGGAGAGAGAGGAACGTATCGGAATCAACCGTGGGCTACCGACGATGGAGCCTTTGCAGAAGTGGCAAAACACCATTACAGACCGCTTCAAATGGTAAACATTAATCTACCGCTAACTGAATGCATTGTATTAATGTTCAAAAAACATATTGCAAAAATGGGAATCCTTGTTTGTTTGTTTGTTTGTTTGTTTGTTGTTTTTTTTGTCTGTAAGACTTCGCAATTGTTCCGAGAGTGTGTTATTTTTGTTCCTCAGTTTATTTGAAACTTTTGTCGGTTATATAAAATTATAAACAATAACAATCAGGCAATCAATCTAAAAATCAGAGAACAGTACATCAACTTTATAGAATACGGAATGGGCAATACATTGGACAACCCAGAAAATCTGATAACATATGGTACACAAGACGAAGAAAAACAATACAAAAACATAACACAATATATGTTCGACATCACTATTCGCAAACAAACACAAATAACGTAAATAAGACATGAACCCTACTAAATGATAACTGGAGGTAACAGGCATTGATTAGAATATGTTATTGTTTTATTCTGCAATAGTGCGATTATTAGTCAAATAAACGTCGGGACATAATAAAGCTTTTTCTGGTAACATTGATAAACAGTAAAATATGAGCGCGAACGTGATAGAAGACACCATGAAAAACGCTAAGAACATAACGACGCTTGTTTCTGCTCTTTATATCAATAGACTACATGTACATTGTCTAGAAAATAACATTTAATTACACCCCCTGCGAATCAAGCCAGAACATTTCGCCAAGGATTCAAACGGAGGACGGATAGGCCAATGGGCAAAACAAATTTAAACGTCACGGGACTCGAAACAAGGAAAGGTGATTGGTAGGGACGGATAATTTAGCCAATGCACCATGTCTCCTATGATCCACTCATCGTGAGCATTATGCTCATAATGAGCTGTTACACTGAGTTCTTTAACGTGCGAAGAGGGTATCAATCTCTCAACACGGGACCTCGGTTTTATTTACGTCTCATCCGAAGGACGGGTTGGTTGTGAATTCATACATCCCGCACAACCGACGGACGCCCCTTCAAAACGAAGAAGCTCTCGGTCACATTTTTATACGCCGGTGTTCCCGCAGGGTTGGCCCTTGTTAGAGGACTAGTGCCTCTAGGACGGAAAAAGCTGGTGCCTATTCTACCTCCGGCACACCCTCTGGGAGGGAGGTTCATAAATGGAACCAAAAACATGAAATAAATCAAATATAAAAGAAAATTCAACACATCACAACACAGTGATTTCTTTAATCATACTATACGGCCCTCGATCAGTTTAATCAATTCATTAAGCGGAAAAAAGTGGGATACAAAATGCGGTATGATATATATTTTTCACTCACAGGCAACAAAGTAACTGTAGTAGTACTACCTCATATAAATAATCACTAATGGTTCTATTTTGATTTAACTATTGCTGTGTCCTTGCCTTTCAATGGACGAAGCAGTAAAATATGGAGTATTGCGCATCGATAAACACGTTGATATCGAATCAAGCGCACACGACGTGCTTCTGGTACAACCTTCATCATAACCAAAAGATTGGAAAGCTAAATAACGTATATGGTCATGAGAGCAAGTAAACCAAAGGGCTTAAACAGGATAGCCAAAATCGTCAAAGCTCACCTATGGCTAACATAGTTATATAAATGCAATCATAATTACCTAGGAAATGCACATATTAATAATAGATACCCATTCGTAGGCGTACTGATATGCCCTTATACTGTAAACCGGGTAATTTTCGCGGCAGTTTTATTTTCGCTATGTTCGCTGTAACATTGGAAGCGCGAAAATAAAACTCTCGCGAATATTTCAAGAAAGGGAAAATACTAGTAAGTAGAATAGATTATTTCAAGGACATGCCAAATCCGACAATTTTTCATAGAGATATCAGGAGAAAAAAGCATGACCGTTAAAAAGCAGACTGATGCAAAGCGATGTTCAACGTAGGATATTTGTTTTCCATAAAATAAATTATTAGATACAAAATAAAATGATACAATATTTATTATTTATAAGCTTGTTAAAATATTAAAACATCAATTGACATTTGATTAGCACAGACAATAAACAGTAAGTGTTGTGTAAACATGTCACACTTTAACCGTTAATCCACACCTGTTACTTGTCACGGATCAAAGTGTTTACTGATTAACAACAATGCTGGCGGCCTCGAATGCACGTTTGATCAAGTCAGTGTTTTTACAAGCCAGCATGCGTGCATTGGCTTTATGACACTTAACCTAAGATCGATTTCAAATTTATCCAGTTTCTTGTTTTTCTTCAAAAACTTCGTTACCTGGTCTCAAAAGCTGGGCCTCGTTTCACGAAAGGTCGTAAATCGTAAACTTGGTCGTACGACTGCCTGTACGATTTACGACCGTTTCACAAAACTTACCGACTTCCGATAAACGACATTTTTTAGTCGCAAATTACCGACTGGGTCGGAGCATTCGTAAATCGTAAATCGTTAAATACAAACGTTGAATGTACATCATTACAATGAGGAATCATGTTATTCCATCACTTACAGGTTAACAACTTCCAAATATCATACCCATTTTCTTTTGTGTTTATGTTGTTGTTTAAAAGAAACTGTATTCGTTATAAGAATCTTTCTAAATAAACAACAAAATTGTACTTAAAAAACTACCTCCTTTTCTTTATTGAAAGGAAATCTTTCCAGATAAAAAAAAGGGAACCTCCACGATATATAGCTGAAATATTGTTTTAAACAACATTTTACAAACAAGCATAAAAACGGTGGAAATGTGCGCTTTATAAAACGTAATTATGAAATATTATACAAGGAAAAATCTCCGTGACATGATACTTTTTGGCACACATGCAACTACATGCATGTAGACTAACCAAGAAAAAAACCGCACTGAATTCGTGCTACAATGTTCAATTTTCAATTTCCTGACAATATTTGACATCAAATTTGCAAAAATTCCAAGAATTCAAAATTTTAAGCGGAAAGTCGATATATCATCAAATTTTAACGGGGAGTTCCATTGGTTTAAGTTGGAACTATTTATAGACGCTATATTCATGGAAAATACTGAGATGTGAAATAAATGTCCACGAGAAAACACTCTACTGTAATGTATCGTGGTTACTCACGGGTGTACGGGACAGACGAGTATTTTGAAAGTGGGGGAGGAGGCACAACATATATTTTACCTCTAAATATAGGGGACAACAACGTATTTTTGTTTTCTCTAAAGTGGTTGCCCCCAGTTCTTGCTGCATAGGAATAGTACCTGTCAAGTATATTCGTCTCAGCTAGAAGTTACGTAAAGCTAATAACTATACATATGCACTAAGTATTAAAATTGGCTCTGCATGCATTATGACCCAATATGGTTATTTCAATTTTTGAAACCTATTGATATAGGAAAATAAAAAAGATTGCCTATATGCTATAGCTTTAGCTATTTTGTTCAAGTCAACGTTTTGCCAAATATCAAAAACCTGTAATCAATTTTATTCAGAGTCATGTAAATTATAAATTGGTGCTAAATACATGCATCCGTAGAAATGTACATGTACATTTGTATACTTAAACATTTGAAAAGTTTCATTTGAATTCGCTATAAAATGTCTTTCTTAGATAAATCATAACTAAATCTGACCTAAGTTATGATATTATAAGGTTACATATGATGCCTGATGTGAGGCAAAGGGCTAAACAAAAGTGGGCGGACTAGAATTTTGTAAAAAATCACCAATGTCAGTCATTGGGAAATATTTGTATCATTGCTGATGAGGGATGGAGTGAACTTTCTCTTTATTATTGTTGACTTCTCTGTCATCAGCCTTATCAAAGTGGATATTTTCTCCTTATTCCACCGCGGAGCTTTCCCTGAAAAAGCAGTCTCCACTTTGAAATTGTCGTCTTCTACTTTCTTAGGGTGTCGCATGATTTGTATCCACAAAGACCAATAAAATAGCTATATTTAATATTTTGTATATATATACATGTAGACCAATAAAATAACTATATTTAATATTTTGTTTGAACGAATATATGAATCTAATAGGGTAAATTGATCGATTTTCGTACCTCCACACAAAGAAGATGTATCGTAAATCGGAAATCGTAAAAATATTCCGACAAGTTTCGTGAAACGGTCGCAAATTTAGTCGGTAAGTGGTCGTAAGATAGGTCGGACATCGTACGATTTACGACCTTTTGTGAAACGAGGCCCAGGCTTTTCAGTTTTTGGAAGTAATGACGCCGACGTTTTTATCAGAAATTTATGGATTGTTCCTCTTTATCATTCAACATTCAAGTTAGGTGAATATATAAGAAAACTACTCACAAAATGCGTAAGTATAGATAAAGCCGTAGAGGGGAATTGTCATTTATCGATCTCGCATAGGGTTAATTAAACCAGTATCAAACAGTTTTAATTAATTGTACAAACTATTCGATGATGTGGTCAAACTACCTAAGAAAGATCCAGGCAGATCTTTACCGTCAGGAAAATATGACACAGCATGTTTTTGTCTAAATAATACCGTATACATTTTATCACCTTAGGTTGTCTGTGAAACGCGAATTTAAAACAGCGCGAATGTGAATTTCGTCAGTAAATCGCGAAAAAAAGACGGCGCGAAAATTTCCCGGTTTACAGTATCACATTTTGAATTTGATTTTAAAGCAAATGCCGTGGTTGTGATTGCATTACATACGTTTTGGTTAGATTTAAAACTACATATACAGGCAGTGCCTTTCACCACTATATTCGAAATCCGCTCATGGTGAGGTGCGATTGATAGAACATTTTATGATAAAGTTTGCCAGTGATTTGCCTAAGGCCGCTGATTTCTCCATATTTCTCAACAAATAAACTGACCACCACGATATTATTGAAATATTGTTGAAATTTGTTGATTTATTTTTGGTGTTTTAACGCCACTTTCAGCAATATTTCAGCTATATCATGGCGACCAGTTTTAGAGGTGGAGGAAGCCGGAGTACCCGGTAAGAACCACCGACCATGGGCAAGAAACTGGTAAACTTTATCACTTACGGCTGCGAGTCGAGTGCACCTTTTTTGTAATTTACGAAGCTGGGTGCGAACCCACGCCGTATTGGTGATAGGAGTTGTTAGATACAGCGACCTAACTCATTTAGCCACCCGGACTACCTGTTGAAATTGACGTTAAAACACATAACCCTAACCCTAACCCTATATATTTGATAAAATAAATATCTACTATTTTCTATCGGATTTTGCAACTGTTCCGACAGTGTGGTATATGTTGTTTTTCATTTTTATCAATAAAAATACAATGTAAAAAATAAACATAAATCAGTGTTAATTCACAACTGTGACAGTCCACGACAAAGTAGAAGAATGACGTATCCAACGTCACTCAGGTAAACAACCCTCAACAAGTAGCATATGTAGCCATTACTTATTTCATACGCTTCAATTCAGGTTCACAATATTACAAATATAAGTGTTCTACTTATCTGATTTCAATTGAGCTACGATTTATATAAAGGTTACATGTAATAAAAATACCGAAATAAAAAAAAATGTTTTACATGGCCATACGATGAACCTTGAAGAAGTGAGTCATCGTTTCTTTTAAATATAATCATAAGAACGATTGTGTATACGTTTATTGATGTGCCAATGCGTACATTCACTAGCAAGAAAGGACAACTTTGACGATATCAAAGGGTTAACCAGAAGGTGTAAATAATAGGACAGACAATACAATGGTCAAAAGACAAAAAGGAACAGACAACGATCTACAAAACATTATACAGTCGACACGAACCCACCAAAAACCGTGGGTGTTGCAGAAGGCTACGCAGTTCCTGCTCCATATATTGCAACCGTCGTGTTACTCTTGCTAGTTTTGGCAATATCAACACATCAAGATGAACAACATGAACACAAACAAAAAAGATATGGAACATAGATGCACGCGAATGGTAAGCAGTTCATATTTCTTATACGACACCACTTAGGGTTTATGAATACATGTTTCGCTTGCTGAACAAGAACTGTTCACTCTTCCGGAGCATCCGAGTTAACCCAAACGTTTAATGCGGTTTGTGTGCCTCCATCTTTAGTTTTATTTGTAGTGATTCATCGACCATTTTTTTGTCTTTTTGGTATTTGTATTTGGTCAACGTATCGTGTTGATTTATGACTTCTGATTACCCCCTTTGAATCTTCAAACTGTTTTCCCTACATTGATTTGATTGATTTTTGGTGTTTTAAAGCCACTTTCAGCAATATTTCAGCTATATCATGGTGACCAGTTTTAGTGGTGGAAGAAGCCGGAGTACCCGGCGAGAACCACCAACCATGGGCAAGCAACAGGTAAGCTTTATCACTTGCGGCTGCGAGTCGAGTGCACCCTTTTTTGTAATTTACAAAACCAGGAGCGAACCCACGCCCTATTGGTGATAGGCTTGTATGAGTTGTCAGGTAATGCAACTACCTAACTCATTGAGCCACCCGGGCCCTCCCCTACATTGAACATGGGAAATTATATTGAATGTTCGCAAAATGGGTCAGTAATCAACAGTCATTGCAGTGTTGCTTTTTAGGAGATTGGTTTTGTAATAACAAAGACCATGCCATTCCTCGAACACGAAACATTGTTTACTCTCCTGTACCAATGATCAGCTGTGAATTAGATTAATATCCTGTAACTCTATGACTTCACATTCTTTATCTCTCCCAGGGAACATTTTCCATGTATTAATTCTGTACAACAGCTATGCTTGACAATGGAAACAACACATATTCATAATGTTAATGTAACTTCCAATGTGTTGTTAATGGCCGTTTCGTCAATTCAGTCGTTCTACTAATATACATTTTCTTAATTCGTAGTGCAATTGGGGTTGAGAGGACGCTACAAAGGATTGAAATATTTCTATAAGTATTTGTGTCAAGAACCAATGCTTCCCATGCTCAGGATTATCTCTTACATTAAACAAATTATCGAACCATGGTTGCAAATGTTGAAATTCCAGCTAAGATGGTGATTGTAGTAGGAGTGGTGATATGACTATCAAATTGTTCGTGTTACCTCTATATTTAGTTTTATGTGTGTGTTTTTTAGATCACTGTTTGTCCTTTTGTTCTTTTTCTTTTAACCATTTTGCTGAATGTCTTTTGATTTACACATTAAGTCTCTTCACACTGTCTAGATTACGTTGTCACAATGTAAATTCTTGCTTTGGGTGGACATTTTCTATTGTGGCATTGACGAGGTTATCAGATGTCACAATTACACTGTCATATCACCAACCATGGATCAAGAGGTCTCTTCACACTGTCTAGATTACGTTGTCACAATGTAAATTCTTGCTTTGGGTGGACATTTTCTATTGTGGCATTGACGAGGTTATCAGATGTCACAATTACACTGTCATATCACCAACCATGGATCAAGTGATTGTTTTTTTGTCGACAATGGTTACGACGGGTGCCGCTAGAGGAGCAAGAACTGATTAACCTTCAGGAGCAGCTGAGTTCACCCACGGTGTTTAGTGGAGTTCGTGTTACTCGATATTTAGCTTTTTGTGTATATTTTGTAGATCGTATTTGTACTCTTAGACATATCATAATCGAAATAAATCATGGAAGCCAGAATGTGTTGGGAGTTTTAACATGGCTTGGCGGATATTATTATTTTATCCCGAGCCAGAAGAGAGGGATACAATTTTCTAATATCCGCCAATCCATGCTAAAACTCAAAACACATTCTGGCTGCCATGATTTATTTCGATTCTGATATGTCTAAGAGTACAAATACGGTAGTATACTTTGGTTGGAAGACGGTAATTTATACATACGCTTGCGGAAAATGTCGCACACAATTGATGTAACTCGAATAATACTGCGCCCTCTATCGGCATTATTCGGGTCACAATTTATGCTGCCAATGGAAACGTCAGTCACATTCATCGCCGCATGTGCTAATGGAATAATACGAAGAAATAATTCTGTTTTTTTTAACAAAGAGAAAGAGTGAGGTCATATTAGAATTGTCCTTTTGTACTTTTCCTTTTGAAAAATGACGTTAAATATCATGAAATAAACAAACAAAAAAACGATTTAAGAAGCAATTTGTAAACAGGAATCCAATTATATATCAGACCAGGGGTGATATTATCAAATATTTTGAAACGAGTGCTTTGGGAATGAATTGGTTAAATAATTGTTTAATATTGATAAATAAATATACATTATTAATACGGTATATACAATGTTATTTTAGTACACAAATATATGTCCGTGGGTGTCGTTGTGTCAACGAATATATAATAGTTGTGTTTTTATCTCCTTATGTAATAAGCTGCGAATGAGTTCGATTCCCGCCGAGCTTGATGAAGAATTATTCATTATTTGGATTTGTGCTGGTGTTCTTTTGATATCTCTATGCATCATGCCTATCTGAATTAATTTAAAGTTCCGTCATAGTCGCGATTGCTTGGTAGTTGGATTTACCTTTACAATCCATGCCTATTAGTGCATATATTTTGAGTTTGTTTCACGGTCCCGTTGGGTGTACTCAATTCAGTTTCCTGTTATAAGGTTTCATCTTCGCGCGAAAGGTCGCTGGTTTGCTGTGGGTATTCAGGACTCCTCCAAAAATAAAATTAGCCGCTATAATATAGCTGAAACATAGTTTTAGTACAATCCTAAAACCTAACTCAACCCAACCAAATTAATCCGTGTATTTGATATAATATTCCTGTTCATATTAACATATCTTAAATGGTTTATTATCATGAGTATGATTGTTGGTTAAGCCAAAACGCGCAATTTTGCAGCTATGCCATATTTTCTAACATTACCTCCTTGTTTCGCTTTAATCTCATTAGAACATGCGCCGGTGAATGTGACCGACTTTTCCATTGAGAGCATAAATTGTAACCAGAATAATGCCGATAGAGGGCGCAGTGTTATTCGAGTTACATAAATTGTGTGCGACATTTTCCGTAAGCGTAAATATAAATTACCGTCTTCCAATCAAAGTACCGGGTATACTACCGTATTTGTACTCTTAGACATATCAGAATCGAAATAAATCATGGAAGCCAGAATGTGTTTTGAGTTTTAACATGGATTGGCGGATATTAGTAATTTTTTGTCCCTCGCTTCTGGCTCGGTATACAACACTAATATCCGCCAATCGATGTTAAAACTCCCAACATATTTTAGCTTCCATGATTTACTTCTTAAGTAACATTTCGATGAGATGATGATGACGACCACGTCGTCTTAGACTAATGTGCCTATTTGGATTTTATAGTGCTACCTCACTGAAACAACAGTCCACAGGTAGATACTACGCTTTATTCGGACACATTACTCTTAATTCGATCTAACCAGTTGGTTTTACTCATTAATACTGCTTGTTTAGGGTAGAAGCAGTAAAAAAACCAATTTAGAAGTCTTTGACCTGACTCGACCCGTGTTCGAACCCACGATCTACCGCACTCTATGCGTACACGCTAAGCATTACTAAAGTGGATGAAACGTTATAAAGAACAATATTAAATATCATTTTACATATAACATTATACCAGAAGCACCTCGGTGGGGAGTAAATATAAATGCCTTAGCAATCAGTGCAAACAGCACAAATCTTGATTATATATACAGGTGAATCTCGTTATGTCAAACTAGGTTATCTCGAAATTTCGGCTTTTTCGAATTTTTTGTGCATGTTGTATATTAAATATGCTATTGTTTAAGCAAGTGCACACCTTCTTGTCATTAGAATAGCAGACATGCTACCCGCTTGATAATAAACATCAAACAATAAATCCGAGCATTTAACAGGTGTATATGGTTCGATTTGGTACTGCAGTCTCCCTATGGTGTGGTTGTTGCTCCTACTGTGGGAGGACATTAGTACAACACATAATGTATATAAATAAGTTCAATGTTGTTAGGCGGAATGTTCAGATTTATACATGTATATAATTGTATACTGTGAATACATATATTTGCGGTCATTGATCTCTTTTAATGTTTTTAATGACTGTTCGGCGTAGGTGAGGTCTTTGAGTATATTTATTATTTTTCACATCTAAATGATGTTTTGTCTAATTAGTTTTGTTTTGTATTGATAAAGAATAAATATATTGTTCAATGCACAGGAAGCATTTCTGGAATGTCTCTCATTATATTTAATGACTTTGAATATTATATAACCTGTATTGTTTTTAAATGAATAACAAAATGAAAAAAAAAAAAAAAATATCACCTACACAATCAGAACATTTCCAAACTCCAACAGACAAGCAAGCTTTGAAATGAATAACAAAATGAAAAACAAAACATAAATATCACCTACATAGTCAGAACATTTTCAAACCCCAATAAAGATGCAAAATATACACTCCTAACACACAAATAAAGACTTTTTGTTTATTTTCATCCAACTTTTTCAGATTATGCTCATGCTGAAAAACAATGTAAATTCTTGTTTTTGGTTGAACATTTCTATTGTGGCAATGGCGAGATTATCAGATGTCACAATTACACTGGCAATATGGTTTTAGCATTTTAATGTTTCTGTTATTTGTACATATAACCCGTTTAGTTTAATAGATAAGTATGTTTAATTGTAAATGATATTTTATGTGTCTTAGCTAGCATACATATTTTTTTTTTCACGCCACGATATTTCTGAAATACTGTTAAAGTTGGCGTTGAGCACAAACCGATCAATCAATCACTCGTCTATCACTAAGAGTTTACTGAAATCGTCCTTAGCTTGAATATGAACAGTTAAAACCATGAATCAAATTTATTTGTCGACAATGGTTATATGTTTTTACGACTTGAGATCAATCTTTATGATTAAATTAACTTTCATCAGGTTCGTCCATAGTCAACAAATGTGAAAGGCATATAATAAAATCGCGAGATGTACTCGATACGACATTATGTGAAAAAGTTTGTCAGTGACTTGCGACAGGTCGGTGGTTTTCTCCTGGTCCTTCGGTTTCCTCCATCAATACAACTGACCGCCACGATATAAATGAAATATTTGTTTTAAAGTGGCTTTAAACATCATAGACCAACCAAATAATATCATAAGCTTTGGAGCATGTAATCTTAAACATTAGAAATCAAATGGAATTAATATGAAAAACAAGAATCTATTAGTATTAAGAAAGGTTATGGACGTGATTTAATTTTCCAACAATATTTGTCATGATCATGTTTTTGTTAATGTGAGAGATGATTGTTCGTTTTGTTGTTATTTACTGGCGGTAAACTGGTCGTGGTATCTGTAGTTACGACGATTACAGCATGGCGGGAGTAGAAATAGGTCATATCGTTTTCTGCTAATTTCTCCATTCTAATGTGTTGTTGTGAAGAATTACTCAGCCGCAAGGTTGATCTGTACGATTTTGATGTATGTGTGTCTTCATGATACCATATATGGTCTCGTTACCAAGAAAATAGCCGTCGGAGATTTAAGGAAGATAATCGTAACTCCGGAACTGTTGATCATTACTATTTCTCTCCATAGCTGTGTCTTTTTCAAAATATTTTATTTAATAATAAATTTCTTAAACGTCTTTGTGCTATTTTAAGCTTAAACCTATCTATCAATACAATTGTTAATTTCTTTTTGGTATCTCACACTTTTATTCAGTCAGCCGATAGCAGACAGTTTGGACTTGGAGATGTCAAATATTAAAACACTAGACTACACGTTCGAAACACAATTATCCATTCGTGTCTCATCGTTCCGAATGAATCTTGGCGGTTAAATGTGATGTTACAATGTTATTGGATAGAACAAGGTGTTTAAATTGTCTCATATTTTGTTCTTTCTTATGTACTAAATTGGAGCTAATTCAATCGATTTGATTGTTAATTATTACAATTGAAAATGACTTCTTTGACTCAAATCATTTAGTCTTAAAACGTGTAATTAATTAAGGGGAGAGAGGTAGAATTGAACGTGTTCAGCAATACAATGAAAATAAAAACTACAACTCTGTAGACAGAGTAAAATTCGAATCCCAAAACTCGCCTATGCATGACCGCTCGATTTCATGGAGGGGCCCGGGTGGCTCAATAAGTTAGGTAGTTGGATCTAACAAGTCATACAATCCTATCACCAATACGGCATAGGTTCGAGCCCGGCTTTGTAAATAAAAAAAAAATGCATTCGACTCGCAGCCGCAAGTGATAAAGTTTACCAGTTGCTTGCCCATGGTTTCCTTCCGGCTTCCTCCACCACTAAAACTGGTCGCCATGATATAGCTGAAATATTGTTGAAAGTAGCGCTAAAACACCAAAAATAAATTCAAATCAAATCAAATCAATTTCCTGGCCTGGTACTGGGTTTTCTATAAAATAGCGATGTTGTTAGGCTAGTTTGATGAGCCCGAGTTTATGTGTTATTCACCATTTTATTATAAATACTATTTGATGTAACAGAGAGAGGAATAAAGATGATAAGATATAATAGTACATGTGGTAAATTAATAGCAAGTAAGTAGGGACACTTAACACATAATATATTGGAGAACGTATATTTTAAGGACGAGAGGTGACAATGATTACAAGAAAAGTGGTGTCGTCTGGAGGTATATATATCTTTATGTAACGCAAATGCTATTATCATCTCTATAACATGATTATGAGAGAAATTATTTTAATTAAAGGCAAGTGTCAAAGTGGTGACAAAGAGTACATGGGAAGTGTTAGAATTTGGAGGTAGTAATATCTTTATGAATTCTTTAAATATTAAACACTATTATCATGTCTATAACAGCAATATGAGAATATAGTCTCTAACATTGTTTCCCGTTTATTACGATAATTTCTCAAATCAAGATAGTTAAATTTTCACAATTTAAAGTTCGAGGTTTATCGAACTATTAAACGTTGCTAAGATAAGCATAAAAAATTACGTTATTCGTAATTGACCAATCAGCGACTGAGAACAAAGTGATCCACACGTTGATTATCGATTTTTTTCTCGCACGGATTGAGAAGTGTGAATCAATACTAAAAATATGGTTAAGCTTTAACGGTCATCTAAACGTAATTAACAAGTGTCAAAGTGGTGACAAAGAGTACCGGTGGGAGTATACATATCTTTGTGGCTTCTTTATGTCTTAAACGCTATTATCATGTCTATAACAGCAATATGAGAGAAATTACTTTAATGAAATGTAAGTGTCAAGTGTAATACTAAAATATATGTAAGCTATTACGGACATTATCACTCCTAGGTCTATGCTCTCTGGTGATATAATGAATCGTCTGGTCTTGTATAATAATGCTATCGTTACTGTAACATCATTTGCTCATTGTATTCGATCTCGCAAATTATATCACGTTTGTTCTTGTATAATGGTGGTATATTTAGAATAGTAGTATGTGCTTGATCGTACATATTGTATAACCACTTATATAAGACTCGTGCTGTTCCGTAATCAATTAATATCATGATTAAATACGACCGTACCTATGATTAACGTCTTAATTTGTCTCGTAGAACCAACACACTTATAACTAAGGGAACAAAGTAATACATGGGGTCTAGACAGTTGATGCCACAGGTAATATATACTTCGCCAATTTCTAATTAAAACGTGGATATGTAATTTAGTGCGCACGACGATTCTCGTGAATAACGTTCTCATCTCGTACGCTATAAATCGAAAGATTAGGAGGGTCAGGGTGGCTCAATGAGTTAGGTCGCTGGATCTAACAACTCATACAGGCCTATCATCAATACAGTGTGGGTTCGCACCCAGTTCTGTAAATTACAAAAAGGGTGCACTCGACTCGCAGCTACAAGTGATAAAGTTTACCTGTTGCTTGCCCAGTGTCGGTGGTTCTCATCAGGTACTCCGGCCTCCTCCACCACTAAAACTGGTCGCCATGATGAGGCTGAAATATTGCTGAAAGTAGTGTTAAACACCAAAAATCAAATTCAAATTTGAATGCTTAGGAAGCTAAATTAAGTTATTACATTAAAAACCATCATAGAATACATAATACATATAAATTATAGTTCACAATGAAAACGTAGATATCTAATTCATTATACACAACGCATTTCTGTAATAACCTTCAAAAAGTATAACGATTGGCAATCCAAATGATTTTAGACATCTTTGTTAGCAAATAAAAAGCAAATTGTCTAAAAATAGTAGAAACAAGTTCCGTTTTAATTGTTTTTTATGGTGTTTTTCGTAATGTCCGCACTTACACTGTTACCGTTTTTTTTTACCGTGGGTCAACATTTATCAGGTACCAGAAATACTATAATATTGGTCAGTAATCGTATATAGCAAATAATTATTCAGTCAATACAATTTGACTGCTTACATAAAACTAGTGCGAGGGTCAACCGGTACGTTTGGACAACATGTATCAGGAACCAGATACACCATAGCATTGGTCAGTAATCGTATATAGCAAACAATTATCCAGTCAATCCAATTTCACTGCTTACATAAAACCAGTGAGTGGATCAACATGTATTAGGTACCAGAAATACTATAATATTGGTCAGTAATCGTCTAGAGCAAAAACAAATTATCCAGTCAATCCAATTTGACTGCGTAGATAAAACCAACCAAATAAACGTAAGCAATTCAACTAATTACAACAAAGCAATAACACACATTAAATATAATGACCAACAACGAACCTCAATTACAACGTCTGATCACCCTCTTTGGTATCTTCAAATTTTGTTTTTGCAATAATCAGTCAACAGCACAATAAGCAGCTATAAACCATACCCATGTCCATGTATGTCTAGACAGGGAAATGAACATTACCATCAATTACTGTCTTAATTTGGTCGTAAAATAGCTCGGAGATAATGCTCAGTAGAATGTTTCTATATTGAGGTCAGGACCTTGGAAAAGAATATCAAGTTTCAAGTTTTTTTTTTCTTTTTTTCTGCAGTTCACGTTACAGCTTACGACAGCAAGATACCCACGTGCAGATAGTATTACTATCTGCTTCAAGGCCTTGACAATTTTTTCAATTCATATTGCAGCTTACAAACAGAAAGATAATCATGTGTAAGGAAGTTTACTAACTGTCCATAGACCTTGTAAAAGAATAGCGTTTTTTTTTTCAATTCGGGCTGCTTAAACGAACGACCGCTAACAAAGTCTGAAATCATATTCGTGGAAAAGACCGATGGTGATGCACAAAACTACAGTATCTAGAATTACATCCACGGATTAACACGACTCTTGTTATTCTAAATATTTAATTTATTTAAAAAAAAATAAACTTCACATCATGTATTAGCGTCTTTCGATTTAACATAGACAGATTTTTGCATTTGGAATTTTGTCTTTTCAAACAATCAAAGAAGATAATATGAATACAACATAAATCACCTATGACTGATGTACAGGTAGATATTATTACGTTTTCATCATTAATTATTTCAACCGCTACATAATTTCCGAAAAGTATTAATATATTGTATAATTCATACAGCTTTCAATACAGATTTCAATGTTGATGTATTTATTTTTATTATTATATTATCTTTGCTGTTTACCGCTACCACCAGAAATATTCTAACACTTTTCTAGGTTATATATAGTTGATGTCAATACTACTATCAACAATATTCCATTGATTGTTATGGCATGTGATCACTATTTCACTTGCATCCAATATAAAAATAAGACAGAAGACGATCATCTCGTTTGCCAGTAACACGATGTCACTAGTGGAGCAGGAACTGCTAGCCCTTCCCCACCACCTGAGTTCATCCCCGGTTTTATTGGGCTAAAATACAAACAAAAACCCATTAAAATGTTAAAAACATTGTCGAGAAATACTATAGAAGTGAGTTATTGAACACAACAACGAGCATTATGGTTACTCTTTGCTACACTGTGGGGTTGCTTAATGGTTCCGTGAAAGGCAATATATTCATGTATATAATATGCAAGCATAACCCCATTCGAATGTCAAAATTATTGTCAAGAAATGCTATAGAAGTGAGTTATTAGATATTGCACACACAGAGGAGGATTATGGGTACTATTTTTATTCCTATGTTCCTTGCTGGGTTCTTGAATGGAAACACAAACTCATCCAAAATGTCAAAAGTATCGTCAAGGGATACAACAATAGTGCATTGTAGACTTTGTCAAAGTAAAATTACAGAACGCTATGTTATTTACTCCAAACAAAGAACATGTCATCACATTAGCATCTGTTGTGGAAGTGAACTATATTGTGATTGTATTTAAACGGTGTTGGTAATGTGCTAAGATCATGCAATTTCAAAACAACAATTTATTTAACGTTTTAATAGCAGTTATGGATCTATTTTTTCAAGGTCAAACCAGTGGTGCTGTCATTATTTTCGTAATTAATTGAAATGTTGAACGTTGTACATTAGTATGGACGTGAGGGGAGGTAAATGCACTGTTACTACATCTACAATCTAATAGTATGTGAAATACGTGATTTCAGTATATTTGTAATATCTCAAACTATCTGTGACGTCACTGTTATGCAACACAAAGAAATATCTACTCCAGCAACATGCACGAACCTCTCTACAGTATTACAACCAGTTAAGATACTTTGATGATATATTGACAAGGATTATAACTTTTATAAAACGCACGTTTTTATTGTATATATATATATATATATATTACCAAGTAATGGACAAATGAACAAAATAATAATGATTTTTTGATTTTTGGTGTTTAACGCCACTTTCAGCAATATGTAAAACTTTATCACTTGCGGTTGCGAGTTGAGTACACCCTTTTTGTAATCTACAAAGCCGGGCGCGAACCCACTCCGTATTTGTGATAGGCTTGTATGCGTTGTTAGATCCAAGGACCTAACTCATTGAGCCACCCTATGTACAAAATAAATATACCATAATATCAGAACAGTTCCAAAATATAATAGATTTATATGACTTACTTGGTGCATGGACTTCCATAAAATACACCGGAGGTTAAACTAGCTTTACGGGCTCAAAGGAACTATCTCAAAGACATGATCCGATCATGCATGTGCTTAATTTCAAATGTGAGTAATATGTAAAATGCCAGTCTTCGCAAATCACTTGGTGAGCAGCTTTGCTATATATAATCCTCAATGAAAACCGAACGGACAATCAAGAATGGACAATCCAGAGACAGTGGCAACATAAAGAACGCAATGTTATGAAGTACAATGAGTCCTAGCGTTGATGAACAGTATACATGATAAATCTAATCTTGGTGATACCGAGGTTGTCATATGTATAATATTAATTCTATAAAAGACAACCGATGGCATTAACCATCATTTAAACATTAGAGAGTACACAAAGATCAGATGGGATGATTGTTTCTGTAAATACTGTCAAAGAAATGATTGAATAATTTTCACAAACCAATTGATAGCATGGGCTTCAAACTGTGATAATTGTATCAGAAATGCAAAACATTTTCAAAATCTGTTTCAATAATGCATAACTCGTACTTTTATAAGGTTGCATCTGCAGTCAAGCACGTGCATAACAATTGAGTTTTATTAACTCGCTGATTAAATTGAAATAATAATTAAAAAGATAAGTATATGCATATTAGAAAAACAAATAGTTATTGTAGAGACGGAAATAAACTGATTTGTATTCTTGTTCCCAACACTTCTGAATTATTTGGATTTCCAATCTTTTGATACCATTATCATTAAAAAATAAGATTCTCATCGCTCACCTATATGTGACCTTGGTCGATTTATTTGTGGCTATCCTGTTTAGGCACTTTGGTTTTCCCAAATATTTTCAATGACTTGGTTTTCTAATCTTTTGACTCTCAGCGTACCTGGCTGTCCTACACATATTGTGTTGTATTGTGTTTTTGCTCTGGTTTTCTTCGTCTTATGCACCCTATGTTGCCAGCTTCTCTGGATTGTCCATTTATGATTGCCCCTTTGTTATTCTCTAATGTTTACGTACACTAATCAGGACATGCGAAAACAGTATTTGACGGTCCTATATATATATAATTTAATCGGACAAGCTATACATTTTATCTAAGCCAAAAAGTGTCGTTGCATTTACTCCTTAATGCAGCATGATTAGTAAACAAGCATTGAAAATGTACAAAAACATACATGTACTCCAGCAATTATGCCAGAGATTCGAATATATGGGTATTAATTTGCAGGTATAGACAGTAGTCCCAACAAAAACAGGCTATCATGCAAACAATAATTAATAAGACATGTCATTCTGCAAATTTATATGTGTTCCTGCCGACAAATGTAATGAACTATCTTATGGACAGGAAACGTACTTGACCTTTCTGACGTCAAGCCATGGACATTATGTTATGCGAATTTATACATTTTCCCTCCTACAAATGTAATGAAGAAATCACGATGACATGCGGTTTTTGAAATTAGTATTATATGATATTTATATAATAATGTGGTCTTGTGCAGGAAATATTTTAGCATATTACCTGGACAAGACCACATTAATATCATTATTATACTGACTGTCTAATTGTCCAGGTAATATGCCAAAATATTGCAGTACCAAATATCACCACAGAAACTTACACGAAGTACAATAATGTATGATATGTAGGCCCTTACACATTTTTTTTTATTTTTCTTATCATATTATGGAAATATTCCGTGCATTGTATCGAATTAAATATCAATTAAGCAATGTGAAAGTACAAGTGTATGTGGTAAAGGAGACAAAATAACTATAAAAATGAAATCGTATTTTTTTCTTTAATATTGTTTCGTCTTTTATTGACTTCAAAGGGAATAAACTATTTCAAAACGCTAAGTAGACCCAATACATCTGTGACGTATCTGTCACATTAATGCAACTTAATTATATTCTTTAAGGCATCTTTTCTTTGAAGCGACATTCCTACAAAAAATAATTTGAAATAATTACCGGAGGTCGTGGTATATCAAAATGTCTTTCAGTGTCGTCAATACATATATATTCACAAACATAATATGGTGAATACCTCATGATTGGTATAATTAAAGGAAGTAATGATATTAAGATGTCTTGCAAGGTCGAAATTATATATATACAGTTGTATAAGTAGTATAGATGTCGGGAGAATTTCAACATAACAACGTCATACAGACAGTTCATTCAGTAAATGATAAATGATTGGAAAGTAGGCTCAATCAAATGAAATTATGTATGAGCAAAACATCATAAGTAAAAAAAAAAACAAATCATTTAACTTAGTAGTCATGAGTATTTCAATTTGCAATTTTATATATTCTGTAATAAATAAATTTGTAGCAAATGCTTGAATTTGATTGGTTAGAATTTTTTATTTATCATATCATAGATAACAATTTTAACCGGAAGTCAGATGTTGGGGCCTCAATTCGGATTTTTTTTAATTTTAATTCTTTTTAAGAAATTATTATCGTCAAATATTTTTAGGACAAGAAAAAAAAATAATTAGGAATTAATTTATAAGGATTAATACAATTTTTTGTTCTGTTCATTCGAAATAAGCTCGAAAATGTGGTACACACCATTACGTAACTCGCTTCGCAGGTTACACAGTGTGTAGCACATTTTTGAGTTTATTTCTTCATGAACCGAACAAAAATTGAGATCAATCCTTAAATAAAAACGTAGATATCAAATTTAGTGCGCACCACACGTTTCTGGAATTACCTTCATCAGGTACGTTAAACTCCGAGAAAACCAAAAGGCATAAACAGAATAGCCAAACTCGTCTAATGTTCCCTATGCTAGATGGAAGAACACCTATGTTTAAGTATTATATATACCATGGATCTTACGAATTAACTTATTTAAACCAACGAATCCGAAGGATGAGTTGGTTGAAATAAGTTCATGAGTAAGATCCATGGTATATATGCCGTGGTTTGTAACATAAATTACATGATTGATAGATTGATGACGTCAAAATCATGGAATAGCAGATCCTATGACGTCAAAATCATGGAATAACAGATCCTATGACGTGAAAATCATGGAATAACATATCCTATTACGTCAAAATCATGGAATAACAGCAAGATCTTCATGCTAGACCATGGTTTGTAAAATTTCATTATTTTTAAGTTGATTACTGGATTAAAACATCAAAGGAAAAATGCGTATGTATATACAAGTAATAATAACATGATTTGGAAATGTAAATTTCGAAAAAAAAAAATATCTAATAAATCATGTCAGTGGGTCAATAATATCACCGGGGACTAATAGTCCCCCAACATAGTTATCGAACCGTGATATTAGTGAGCCAGATGACTTAAAAGTCTCTGAGAGCAAGAAACCCAAAGAGCATAAATAGGACAGCCAAAATCTGCGCTTAGAGATCCCACTCTATTGAATGGCACATGTTAAACACGAGTCAGAGTCGTTCCCTAGAATGAGCTATGTATTTTCGTGCTCTTTTAAGAATACAGTTAAACCTGTCTAAAGCGAACACTGAGTATATCGAAAACCTGCTTAAACCAGACAGACTTTACTGTCCCATCTACTAAATGTCTATATATGTTTAACCTGCTTAAACCTAGCACCTGTTTAAATTGAACAATTATTTAGTCCCAAAGGGGTTCGGTTTTTTTTTTCATTACTGATGAACATTCGATCTGTTGTGAGTAAATCCAACCAAATTTTTGTAATTTCTCTATGCAATGTTCTTTCAAGTAATGACATAAAGCATCTTTAATGTCAAGGAAGATTATTTTGTATCGATTTATTGGTTGGATGACAAGTACATTAAATGTACGGAAAATGTTACACAAAAACATGTTAGTTGATGGTTGATTGCGAATACTGAAAAGTCTTACATAATATGAAGGTTGTTGATTGCAAAATTTGAAGAAGATTCATTTGGTACAAGATACTAAATTATGTCAAGCTTTATTTCATTTATGGGACACATGATAATCATGGAAAATTTAAAATTACGTAACGATAAATTGCATACAATTATTTAAAAAAATAGAGAGTGAAATTAAGGGCCAAATAATACAAAAATTAATCGGCACGCACTAAGATGAACACTTAATGCACAAGTCAGTGTTTGTTGATTGGTTGTTGTTTCTTGTCAACTATATATCCATGATGAGAACACGTGACATGTACTCCCAATCAATCGTGTGGGTCAAAGGTCGTCTTCCGAAAGCTTTCCGTTTTACAATATAACAGCCACCATAGAGTGGACTGTTCCGTATCCGTCACCTGATGACGTGGAAGGAACGCGCCCTTTACACAACATTAGATATCGTTTTTAATACATTACTGAATGCATCAGTCGTTCTTGCAAAAAAAACATCGGTACTATTTCCTTAGATTATCAAGGGAATTCCTACTGAATCAAAAACCCAACACTTGAAAATATTGCTTAGTCACATTTTTGTTATGTTCATCATTTGTTTTTGTTTGGTATAATTTATTGGTGTTTTTTATCAATATATTTATAGATGTTTTTCAGCAATACATTATATAGTAGTCTGTGGTATCTTCCGTTGTCTATCACTAACATCCGTAACAGTACACCAATGTTAGTTATAATGATCACTGGTCACTTGATTAATAAGTTAGATCACATATACCTTATCTATGTACAATGTCTAGTATTAAATCTAAAACAAACGCCAATTTGATTATGTCTAACGTTCTTATTGATCAGACAGCACAGGTTAGGATCAGGTTATGGTGTTTAACGCCACTTTTATCAATATTTCAGCTATTTCGTGGAGGTAAGTTTTATTATTTTTAGAGAAAACGAGGGTTCCGAAGAAAACAACCGATCTGCAGGAAGTTACTGACTCACCTTATCACATAATGTGGTATCCAGTACACCTCTCCATGAACGTGGTTCGAACTCACTACTTTTTCGGTGATAACCACATATTGCATAGGTAGTTGTAAATCCAACTAACATGCGATAACGATCACGACGACCCCTTTAATTTGATTGTGTCATACTTTCGAATGGATTAGAGAGCACATGCTCATTTTAAATGCAACTTTGAAACATTTGGTTTAGTCGAACTTTTCCTATGGTAATAATGAGAGCCTTACGGTCGAGTGGAGTCTTATTTGCGAATATTATGATTTGGTTCTGTTTTATTGTTTAGACCACTTTCACATTAATTTTGTAATCTACAGAATGTTTAACCGAATTGGAAGACGAGTAATGCATGATAAACATCAACTGTTAACCTGCTTTGACGCCGAGTTTTTGATGGGGTCAGTTTTGCTCAACCTTTTAGTATTCTGTATCTGTATTGTCGTTTTTCATTGTCCATAAGGATTTCTCTTATGTTTATTCACCTGAGCTTGAATGAAGATCATTGACTTTGAAAAATGATGTTATTACTCAACAAGGTTCTCTAACATATATATTTTCTTCCTCTTCAGATTTATTACTGCAAAATAATGGCGTATTTTATTCGTTAAGATATTTTTTATGTCCACCTGTTTCCCGATCTAATAAAAACATATTAATTTGTCCTGTGGACAATTTGATTTCAACAAGGAAATTACATGGGGTGAAATAAATGGCTAATGGGATTACGAAAAGAAAGTTTAAACAGTGATTGTCAATAATTCCACTAATAACAACATAATCAGCAATGCAATCTATGTATGCTAATACAAACATATACAACGACGTGTTCCTGGAATAATTGATAACAGATACACTTATATAATCAAGATTAGATTAATTTCTTGGATTGGTGTTATGTTTTTCAAATACATCCAGAATAAGGTGACACAAATAAGCCTATTGATTTAACTTTATTTCATTTCGATAACATAGTGAAATCTTCCAAAGGGACATGCAAAACTCATAAGTAAACAAATAGAAAAAAACAGTCAACAACCGGAAAACTGGGAAAACCGCAATGGTTCTGATTTGGTACAGGCAATTCCAAAGAAATGGTGGGTTGAATCAGATTTTACGGCGCCAAACCTCCCGCTTCCTTAAATCAAACATCCTCAGGACCAACTTTTGTTTTGGTTGTAGACAGGTGTTTGGTTTATGATTGGTATTTTAATGAATATTTCCTACATTCATTCCGGATTCCGTTTTAATCAGTGTCTTGTTTAAATGTATATGCATTGAAGCAGATGACTTCGAAAAAATAGTAAATTGCTAAAAATCATATACAATCTAACAAAAAAGAAAAAAATAGAAATAAGTTATATTGTATTTATTTTCAGAATTCAACCTCTTTAATATTGCTTGACAAATAATTGGTATGTAGACAACACATTTCGAAATAATAAAAACATATATTTTTATTTCATTTCAAAAATCAGGAAACTATTCAATGATATTCATGCAGCATTATGTCAAATTGATTACTGAAATTTACATAGGTCTGGCTTCGACCTCCAAAATCGTCCAGACACTATATCTATTTAGTGACTGTTTTCTGAAGTGTGATTTTGGAATAGTACCGACGATGATCTATTTTGTGTGAATTTTTTTTCTCACTTTATTACTGGATTTGGTATTACCACAATCACAGTTTGGTAAGCTTACTCCAAAATCTGCCAATCATGGCATTATATATAAACTTAAAAAGACGCCTACTATGTTTATACCACTTGTAGGTTTTCAAGGTATATTAGATGTCTTCCATTCCATAAAACATATATATAATACTGGCATGTATATTTTAGATTGACATTATGCTCTGACGGAGATAATGGGTAAGATATTTATGTGAAAATCTTAAAATGAGATTCATAATATTTAAAAACTTTTCATAGAACTATACACTAAATGATATCGAGATGACACAGATATAAGAACTGGTTACCTGTCGCTAGTAAATGGGTTCATCTCCCGTTTCTCATGGGGTCACAGTTATTCATGATTTTAGTTTTCTGTGTGTTATATTTTTAGTTTTGTTTGTTTCCGTCCAGCGTCGTGTGTGCCTAATGTCGTCCGTGTCTCTGGATTGTTTAGTCTTGAATAAATTAATTTTAGAGTCACACGTCATTAATACGTGTTTTGATTGGTTTAAAATTTAAGATTATTTTCGTATGTACTGAATCTGAAAATAGTCGTTCCCAAGGCCGTTGTCATCAGGCGATTTTCTTTTGGGCTTATTTAAATTTATTTCCGATTATTTGCCTTATTTTGATAAAATGAAAATACTTTTCAATATCATAACAAAAAAAAAATTGAATTAATTTATGAGGATTGATCGAAATTATTTGTTCGGTTTATTCGAAATAACCTCAACCAGGTTGTACACACCCTTGCGTAACCCGCTACGCGAATTACACGGTTATTTCTTCATGAAGCGAACAAACACTGTGATCAATCCTTAATTGTCTTTTCGATTTTCACGAAGTTGATTATATACACTGTATTCATAAAACAAGTACAGATATACAGAAGTCCATGTCTTCACTTGAAGTAAATCATGTTATTGTTAGTATCATTATAGTTGTTATACTCATATCACCAGACAGCACAGATTTGTATGAGTTTTCTTTTATCTTACCGGTAAATACAATTTGTATTTCATATATTGAAATTAATATTATCCACTTTAATATTTAAATTTTAAATATTACCCACGGGCATGAAGAAGTGTGTTATGGGGATCTATTTCGTTGGTATACACGAATTTTTCTTCAGATTGTGGCTTTGTTCTGACAGTGTGGTATTTTTTTCCCCATTCTATTTTGTAAAATAACAATTTGTAGACAAAACATATTTGTCTAGTTATAAAATTAATTTTATTATTGATCGCGTGTAATAAAGACGTAAATATATTATTTAGTGCGCACGGCACGTTTCCGGACTGTATATAATGAGTATTATATATACCATGGATTTTACGAATTAACTTATTTAAGCCAACGAATCAGAAGGATGACTTGGTTTAAATAAGTTCATGAGTAAACAAATCCATGGTATATATGGTTTGTAACAGAAATTACATGGTCACGCCAAAATCGTGGAATAACATCAAGATCCGACGTCAAATAAGGTTAATAACAAAATTACCGAACACAGAGCAATCTTTTAAAGGGAAATTAAAAACTCATAAATCAATAAACAGACAAAATCAGTCAACAACCGGGAAACTGGAAAACCGTGGAATAACATACCAATGACGTCAAAATCATGGAATAACATCAAGATCTTCCTGTTAGACCATGAGTAGTATATGGGCACAGTTCAAGTCACATTTGTGGTGGTGCTGTGTGGTGGTGCTACCGGAAGTGGCCCCGATCGAAAGTGACGTCAGTCACGTGACCGGAAGCGGCCCTGATTTTTCCCTTACTACGAGTACCATGGATACCCAAGGGGTGCGCAACCGGTTTCCCGGACTTTTTTCTCTTACTTTTTCCCCCGTACTTTTTTTCTCGTACTTTTTTTTCGCGTACTTTTTTTCGCGTACTTTTTTCCCGTAGTTTTTCCCCGTACTTTTTTT
>MJUT01055615.1:125629-144734 GCA_002080005.1 Gigantidas platifrons
TAGAATATTTTTTTTTTTTTTTGTCACGCAAAGCGCGAATTTTTTTTCCAGAATTTAACATTAGGTTATATGATAATAACTCGGAATCAGATTATTTTCTTTTCCTCCACCAAAATCAGAATATTTTTTTCAGCAACATTGCGTATCAGAATATTTTTTTTAGAAATCCATAACCCCCCCTTTCCCCTTTGAAGTTAAATGGTCCGTCCCTTATGTGAGCTTGTGGAGAAAACATAACCATAATTAGGTCAAACAAACGAGTGTTATAACAAATGCAGAGAAGGCAAAAGTGTGGAAAGAGATCACAGACTGTGAATGCAAGGGCGGGTGGGCAAAAAAAAAAGATCGGCAGAGCAAACCAAGGAAAAGTGAGGAAAAGTATGTTCTACGGCAAAGTTGGAGGCTGAAGTAAATAGTATGAGCCTCAATCAGACAGTAGAAGGTCCAGCTCTGCCAGCGCCAAGTGAAGTGACACAAAAAAGCATAGAACTTCACACCGATGCACTAAAGACATATCAGAATAGGTAAGGCAGGGGCGGATCCAGGATTTCAAGTTAGGGGGCGCACTTAAAAAAATCGCGCCGAGCGGAGGGAAGCGCGAAAATTGTTGGGCTATTTCGTGTGAAAAATCACGATTTTACGCAAAAAAAATCATATTTTTTTTCAATTTTAGGGTGGGTCGCGCACCGGGTGCGCCCCATGGATCTGCCCCTGAAAGGGATAGTCTTTTTACATGTTCTCTGTACTTTCCAAGAAATTAATGTGTCAGTCATGGATATACCATCAATTTTCATTCTTCATTATTCAAAAAACACAGGTACTTTTATAAAACAAAATAATGAATGCATGTTGCATCCCTTTCTAGCCAACTATATACACCCTTTCAAAATTTGCAAATACGGGATACAGATTCTCTACTTTAAGGATATTTGTTGATCCCTCTTTATTGGTTTTTGAAGTCTATATGTAGCTGCGGATTGCCATTTCTTAGCATTATATTTAGACCAATAAAAAAGTGCATAGTTAACAAGAACTATTATTTTATGATATGTATTACTGTCTATATAGGGTACATGGTTTCAAAGAAAAAAAAATGACGTCGTTTTTAAATGGATTTTGATGATTTTTTAACCAGAAGGCGTGGCAATTTCTAGGCATAATCTTTTTTCGGTTAGTTTTCATTTTCTGGTGATTTACACTTTAATTTGTTTTAAAATCCAATTTACAATGTATTTTCTAATAAAAGTGGAATCCTAAAATAACATCACATTATATAAACCACAGGAACACAAAAAGTGGAGTTGGTTGCCAGTTATCTTATACGTTAACATTCCTGTTATTTATATTTGAAGACCTATATATTTCATGGAATAGGTATCGAACGGAAAAGGGGGTTAAATAACTTAAGATTACAAATTACCTGTGTGATCAAACACACCCTGTACATTTTTAGAATAGTACCTCTTCCTACTAACAAAGGCGTATTCGTAGTCTAAGTGTGGTGCCTGTATTTCTATCATGTGTGCAGTCAACTGCCCCTACAACGCCAGGAAAATTGACAATGTCATAAAACCCTGTTTTAAATCTGTTCCTCTGAAAATCTGTAGAGGGCCATGTGATATATTGTCCAGATATATCACACAGAGCATTAGAGACATCTCTTACTGCTCTCGAGACACTTGAAATATGATATCCCATTGTATCACTGATTACTCTCATCGGACTCCCTGGTGCAAGGTAATATCTCAGGGCAAGCTTTAAATGTATGTCTACTGGTATGGCATGAGACCCAAGAGTTGGTCTGTACAATTGTGGCTCTATAGATTGATTTGATTTGATTTTTGGTGTTTAACGCCATTTTCAACAATATTTCAGCTATATCATGGCGACTAGTTTTAGTGGTAGAAGAAGGCGGAGTACCCGGAGAGAACCACCGACCACGAGCAAGTAACTGGTAAACTTTATTACTTGTGGCTGCGCGTCAAGTGCATCCTATTTTGTAATTTACAAAGCCGGGCGCATACTGGCGCTGTATTAGTGATAGGCTTGTATGAGTTGTTAGGTATTCGAACTACATAATTCATGGAGCCACCCGGGCCCTGTGTCTCTATAATCTAAATCTATCCCGGAATTCTCTATCATCGAAATTTAACTCAATATGCAGATACACTCTTTTCTTTTGCTGTCGTCTTACCATATTTAACCAATGGTTAAATATTTATCCGGCCAAATTTGAGGGGTTAACTTTATCCACCGGATAAGGCATTTTATCCAGTGGATAAAATTTGAGCAACAAAAATGAACCGGTGGTTAAATTTGTCCATTGGATAACTAGATTTAACCAGTGGATAACACTAACCAACGTTTTGAGCAACCCAGTCCAGTTTTAGTGGTGGAGGAAACCGGAGTACCCGGAGAGAACCACCGACCCTGGGCAAGCAACAAGTAAACTTTATCACTTGCGGCTACGAGTCGAGTGCACCCTTTTTTGTAATTTATAAAGCCGGGCGCGAACTCACGCCGTATTGGTGATAGGCTTGTATGAGCTGTTAGATCCAACGACCTACTGTTACAACCGTCATATTTAATGTTAAAAAGATTGATAACGCAACTAAAAGTATACTCATCAATATCTACTACACGGAGTTCATTAGAAAGTCGGTTCTCCTCTAATCTATATACTTAATATCTAGTATTAAGTCCTGATAACGTACCACTTTAAATGTATTTGGTTGTCAGATAGACCAAATAAGGTGTCACTGTCGGAGAAACCCTTTTAATAATCTGTAGAATGTATATTGTTCAAAAATCATAATTAACTACGACTTTAGTCTTTAGAGATATCACAAACCATTATTTCTTTATCCGGCATTTTCTTATGTTCTATGTATCATATAAACTTTTTTATTTGTTATTATATGTCTTATTAGATAGATTATTGGTGTTTTACAATATTATAATTTTAGAATTTAGTGACGTACCTAATTAATACAGGTTATTCCAGGAAAGTGCCGTGTGCACTAAATTAAATATCTACGTTTTTATCAGCTGTAAATTACTGAATAGCAGTTATTTGGGGGATGGTTTCAAGTCTCAAGATTTTGAGTGTACCTGATAAATGTTACTACAGGAAAGAGCTGTCCATTAAAGTTGATATCCTCATTGTTATTACAATCGCTGAGTCGCTACCTCTATTGGTGGACTATTGGTATCATCAAGTATATCAAATTTCTTTAACCAGAATTTACACCCAAACATAAGGGTAATAACAAAATTACCGACCTCCGAACAATCTTCCAAAGGGAAAGTCAAAACTCATAAGTATATAAACTGACAAAATCCGTCAACAACCGGAAAACTGGGAAAACCGTAATGACCCTGACTTGGTACAGGTATTTCCAAAGAAATGGTGGGTTGAATCAGATTTTACGGTGATTGTATATAATTCCATACAGTCATTTAGTTTGTCGACTCCTATCAAATGAAAATACATTAACCATCCTCATTAACCAATCAGTGGTGTTCTTACAGCAAACATGTCATCTTTTGTTGTTTGCCTTATTATCAGATACAAATAAGATTATTTACGTTTTTAATTGTTTTTTTCCGTTTATTCACATAATATGTCCATGTCTTATCCAATTTGTGATAAACAGCACAATGTAATTAATAAGACTTTTTTTTTCTTTATTAACAACGAGTTCAATTTGAATGGCCAGTTTGTTGTTTTTCGAAGCTTATCGACAACGTCTGGCTTCATTTATATATTTGTTTTGTACTTAGTAATAGGGATACATTTCCACTATTTTCATCTATCATTAAGTAAATGTGTCTTTTCTTTATTAGTTCTGGAAATTGTTGTCAATTCATAGATATTCTAAATTTCAAAATTATTTACGATAAATTTCTAGACTTATTCAATAATATTACCCAATAATCTGCGTACACATCCATCTTGCTTTCCATCACACATGTGTAGCAAACTTGCATAATATGTAAGATGAGGACATCTACAGCTCATACCGCTAATGCCACCGGTTCAGTATTTATGGAGTTCAGAATAGGGACAACTGGACATCATTGTCTCGTTGAAATATTTATTCCACTCAATTTAACGTGTATGCAACTGCAATTCTATGACACTGTCGTCACAAAGGGATAATACTACATGTAGTAAAATCTGTTGTTTATTGACGTTTAAAAAAATAAATTAGTGGGACACTAGTTAATCAATAAAATAAAAATAAAACGATTATTATTTCAACAACACCAACAGGTTTGGTTGTCATATGTAGGGTAAATTGCCTGTAGTACGAACATGATTTAAGGATTCTTGTTCCTTGATTATTATTTATTTATCTTTCAAATCGAGCATTTAACTTTAATTCTCGCAAGGTATAGTTTTTTTTTCACATCCGGTGCTCTCCTGAACTAGCAATTTAAAAAAAAATTTGTTATCCAATAGAAACAGCATTAAAACATTCAATGCATGTATGTTTAGATACCGGATCCCCAAATCGTCCGATATCTCACTAATAATCAACACAATTTGTAAATCATGTGATATTTTTTTCACATATGTCAAGACTACAATAAGGAGATAAATTAGCCATTAATTCTCAACCCATTTTCATCAATTTCACAGCTGATATTTGAATATTATGTTTACTCTGTACAGCATTAAATATTGAATACAATAATTCAGGTGGATCGTAACAAAATACTTATCCTGTGAACTAATACACTGAAAAACTTATAGTTCTTAATTTCTTTATCTATAAAAATACGACTTAATACCAGAAATATGCCTTTAATAATTCCTGACGCACAACCTAATATCAGAGGTATGCATGATGAGATAATAAGAGTAATAACACAATTACCGAACACCGAGCAATCTTCCAAAAGGAAAGGCAAAACTCATAACTCAACAAACAGACAAAATCAGCCAACAACCGGAAAACCGCAATGGTACAGGCATTTCCAAAGAAATGGCGGGTTGAATCAGATTTTACGGCGCCAAAACCTCCCGCTTCCATTACGGTTAAAAGGTTCCGGTTGTCACTATAACAATTGTTAACAATACTGGGACAAAATAGTAGTCAACGCAGTACTTTATGAAAATCGATCGTTTATTATCACACACTCCATGTAATTATCTGGATACTATCGACGAAAGCGTGACATCGGATTATAATTTTTCATAGCGTGATGTTAAAATAACTCCATGTATATCAATAAGAATGGTTACGGAAATTAATCATGGTATTGTATACAAATATATCCTTTTAGTGAATGTTGAGTGGAGAAGCAAATTGCCCAAGCCGCCTCATCGTCGAGGGAAATTTCCTGTCCTCGAAGCACGTATTTTTCGCAAATTCCGTCACTAACAGGACATATTTGTTTAATTCCGCCGAATATTTAACAGCCAGTTAAACAGTATTTTAAAGAATAACATATAATTCCTTCAGCAAAAGATTAAGATCAGACGTGATACGGTTCTTAAAGTCAATGTCATATTATTTGGCTATGCAATAATCCCTCAGCAATTTAGAGAGAATTTTGTTGACGTCCCGGTGTTTTTAGAGTTGAACCATAAATGATATCACAGATCTCATCATGACTGGCTGATGCAAGCCGATTTTCAACAGGACGGCTTGACAGAAGAAACCCGAGTAATTCGGAATTACATCCATGATGCCACAAACTATTTAAAGAAGGGATTTCCCATCGAGCGGTGGTTTTGCGTAGTATCGTAGTATATATTTAGATAAATACCACGCTATGCGTAATTCACAGGAACAAATACCCTTGCGATGGGGGAAAAGCGGAAAAAAGCATAAGAATTGAAAAAATACCCCTTTTATCAACCAATCAGAAGACAGCATTCATATATAAGGTAGAATTATCCATGAAACTGTGTTAAATAGGTGTGAAAAAGGCATCATTTCGTTTCAAAATCAACATTTAGACAAAAACGATGCTTGATATATCTTTGTAGGAGGGCTCATGTCTTATTTACGTTATTTGTGTTTGTTTGTGTATAGTGGCGTCCAACACATATTGTGTTGTGTTGTGTTGTATTTTTCTTTGTCTTGTTTACCCTACATGTATGTTACCAGTTTCTCTGGATTGTGCCTTTTTATTGCCCCTTCGGTATTCTCTAACGTTTATTTAGTATGCACCCATGTTACAAGTCCATTGGAAGAAGTTTGCTTAAAATTGCCAATATAATCAGTGTTCCGTATTATATAACATGCAATTATTATCCGTAAATTTGTCATCAATTTTAACGAACATTTCCTATTGACCGACGGCAGGGTCAGATTATATGTATATTAGTTGCAGCGTACGAACATTTCCTATTGACCGACGGCAGGGTCAGATTATATGTATATTAGTTGCAGCGTACGAACATTTCCTATTGACCGACGGCAGGGTCAGATTATATGTATATTGGTTGCAGCGTACGAACATTTCCTATTGACCGACGGCAGGGTCAGATTACATGTATATTGGTTGCAGCGTTCTTCTAATAAATACGTGTTTTCTTCTCTTACTGAAATATCGATGAAAACACGGAATAAAATACGATTAGATTCAACCCTTGTCTCAGTTTTTCGTGCAACATCACATACATGAAGTGTGGGACGAATTAACTTTAATTTGTTTTCATCAATGATACAAATTCAATCATCACCGATACAAATTTGTAGGCGTTTAACGCTAACCTTGGCATTATTTCAGTTTTATAAATGAATTTCCTTGACTACAAGTCCCTTAGAAATAATTAAAATGTAGGTATAAAACTGTCAGGTTATATATACAAATAAAAGGACAATTTAAATAAATAAAACCATATATTTAGAACGTATTTCATCTAATTCTTATTTTAATCAATTTCAAAGACATTTCAAAAGTGTGTCGCCTGCGGCATATGTAATTAAATCGGATAAAGTGATGACTCTGTAAAATCGTTCGAAGGATAACGAAATTAAAAATAAATAAATATTGTATCATGGATTTCATTTGGTGGAATGCTTAAAGCAATCAATAGAAAGTCTTCAACTTGAAGCGGCCCGCATAGTGAACATGTGCCACCAAATTAACGTCCAGACAGTTACTCTATGATGAAACAGGATGGGAAACGCTCCAGACTCGTTGTAACAACAACAAAGTGATAAAATTCCATGAAATGTTCCATAAAGATGCTCCTGATTATTTGAATTATTTAGTACCTCCCCAAATATCTGAAACCCATCAACATAACACCAGGAGATCAAACAACACAGTCTATCTTAATTGTAAGACTTTTTTTTATTATCAACATTATTTCTTGCCGTCCACGATTAAGCTTTGGAATAATATCCCAAATGACATCAGATTGAATTCATCAAACTATTGTTTTAAACGTTTTTTTAAATAGACATTTGAGTAAAACATCATATTACTTTAATTTTGGATCACGAAAAGAGCAAATTATTTTCGCGCGCTTACGTCTTAAATGTGGTTCCCTTAAAGTCATCTCTTTAAAAAAACATTATTGATTCAGATCTCTGTACATCTGGAAAATAGAAACTATTGCTCAATGCATTTTGTACTTGCTGCAATGTCCAAATTATATACTTATTAGGTATGAAACTATACAAACACTGGGTACTATCGATGTACAGTCTTTAATGTTTGGTAACAGCTTGAAAAATGAAAATAAAAACAGATTGGCATTTGAAACTGTATCTAAGTGCATGGCCAGAACAAAACGATTTGATTAAATATAAATGTGGATAGGAATTGACCAGACTGCACATGAACTATATATATTGAGTTGTAGACCGTGAGGATAGCATGCGACCACTCCGTCTTTGTATTTTGTTAGAAAGATCTACTAACCACTGTTTACCAATGTTATCAATATCTAATTATAATTAGGGAGACAGATTTACATAAGTTTGATAACTTGTTTCTGAATCCCATTGAACATTGTTTAAGTATATATTATGGAATAATTGTATGTTGAAATTTCATGAAATAAATATTGTTTAAACTAGTTTTTAAATACAATGATTAAATTAGATCGTAACAAGATATTATCGTGAAAACTTATGCACTCTAAATCTACTAGTTCTTCATTTTTATATATATATATAAAACCATACGACTTAATACCAGAGATATGATTTTTATAATTCCTGATATACAACCTAATGTCAGAGGTATGCATGATGCGATCGAACACTCCTTGTAATTATCTGGATACTATCGACGAACGCGTGACATCGGATTATTATTTTCTCCATAGCGTGATGTTAAAATAACTCCATGTATATAGATCAGAACGGTTACTGGGGATGAATCGTAGTATTCTCCAAGAAACTATGAAAATATGCCCTCTTTTGGTTTCGGCATAACAAACATTCACCTGTTAGCGTAATCTGAAATAAGTCCTGGCGTTACTTTTGTTTTCAGAAACAACATTTTGTATGCACTCATGTTACAAGTCAATTGATAGAAGTATGCTTTAAATGGCCAGTAGTATTAGTGTTCCGCATAATAACATGAAAGATAGGTAACGTTTTCTTCAAATTTAGCGAAAATTTCGTATTGAAAACTGCAGGATCAGAACTCAGATTATATACATGTATATATTGTTTGCATTTTTCAGGTAAATTTATCTTATTTAATGCCTCTTCTCTTCTCTTATTGAAATATCGACGAAAATGGCATTACACACGTTTAGCACCAAACCTTGTCTCTGTTGTTTGTTTGTCTTTACATACATAAACTAGTTAATTATATATCATGATTTAACATGTTTTTTTATCAATGATACAAATATAGTCACCACAAATACAAATGTACGTTGATTGATTTATTGGTGTTTAACGTTAAATGTATCATCATTTCATCTATATCATGGCGTGAACTAATTACATAAATCAATTTCCTTGACTAAATAATCCTTATTAAGAACTCAAATGTGTGTATATAACAATCAGATTAAATAAACAAATTACAATTTTCAAGATTAAACCGTTTATTATCTAGAACGTATTTCATCTATTTTAGTATTATATCAATTTATTTGAAACATTTCAAAATTGTGTTGCTTGCGGCATTTGTACTTCATCGGATAAAGTGATGACTTTGTAAAATCTTTGACGAATTCAAAGCTTACAGCAAAACCATTCGAAGTATAAATAAATAAACAAACCTATATTATTGAATCGTTTTCATTTGATAGAAATGATTGTTAGCACTGACACAGGGACAGATTTGATTTAATAAAATTTAAATCAAATCTGTGTTTTAACGCCACTTTCAACAATATTTCAGCTATATGATGGCGACCAGTTTTAGTGGTGGAGGAAGCCGGAATACCCAAAGAGAACCACCGACCATGGGCAAGCAACTGGTAAACTTTATCACTTGCGGCTGCTAATTGAGTGCATCCTTTTTTGCAATGTACAAAGCCGAGCGCGAACCCATGCCATATTGGTGAGATGCTTGTATGAGTTGTTAGATCCAACGACCTAACTCATTCAGCCACTCGGCCCACAGGGATAAATGTGATCCCCAATGCAAGAAAACCGCATACTAACCAGAGAAGCAGCGAACATTGATTATACTCCATGTTTCGACTCGATTTGGAATAGATTTCCGGTCGCCCCCACTTTATTCGCACACTCATACCATTACAGTACTGCGGCAGTATACTTATCATGAACATTGCAGACCTGCCTGTTGTTACAATACCATAATGTTTCAGTCGCCTTTAATTTGAACATTGTTTATCAATTAAGATACCTTAGGTGCTTGAATTATTAAAACACCAATTCCAAGAACTTTCTCATCTCAAGTATGATTTCCCCCCTTTCCGCCTTTTCACTCTTCAAACAAAAAACGTATGTTGTTACTTTAGTATTACAGTACGAAGTCATATTTCAAAGAATGAGAAATATACAAATGTTTGCTTGATTCTCGACTAACTTGAATCAATTAAATAAAAACCTCACATAAAACAGTTGTATAGTTTTCAAATGCATGGGAAAAAAAATAACTACAATAAGCCAATAATTGCTCTGACAGGGAAAAGAAAGTTTCTTAAATTTACATGTCATTTCAAAAGACAAAAGGAACTGCATGATTTTAACTACGATTACGCATTGTAGTATCTTTAACAATGTTACCGAATTCTATTAAAGGATTGACACCTTCCTGCAATTTCCGTACCCCACTAAATGGAATTGATTCAATAGAAATTTATCCTAGTACGGTGAATTGGATGAATGTCAAATAATTTTGTTTAGCATACTTTCAAATCATTTTAATTCCGAGATAATACACATCCTGGTTTTAACAGCAGGGAATGTATGTATTACAATCAGTGCCGGATTGAGGACAAACGAGGCCCTGTGCTAGTTAAGTTATGAGGCTTCCTTACTTGGGCTCTGAAGGGGGTAGACCCGGTAGGCCTACACAGGCAGCCAGGCATACATGCTCAGGAAATCCAGGAATAGTTAAAATTTGAAAATTGCACCACATAAGCAAAAATCCATCGTAATAATAAAAGTATTGAAGAAGTCAAATTTCCAAATATTTTATTGTTTATACTACGTTCCCGTTGATATGAACAGCATATTTATGAAACTGTATGTCACATGACCAACGTGACCTAAAGGTCACATACCTCAGAAATTTTAATTTTCGAAGTGATTTTTGTAGTTTTTAGACTGATGAAGAATATTAATTTTTAATACGACTGAAAGTTTGGGAAGGAGGAACACTAGTAACCATGCCTGTCAAATATTTTGCTCCATACCGTGGCCAAAATAATAAAGAATCTGAAGGGTTGCTCCGCCCACAGCTATTTATACCCACGGTCCCGGTTTAAACAAACAGTTGTTTTATATTAATTCAAGGTCAATTGGTATTTTACTCAATATAACCTTTTTAACATAATTTTCCATCATTTGTTTTTAATATTTTATTAAATTTTATAATAAGGTCCATTATAAAATAAACAATAGATTAATTATTTTTATTGAATTAACTATGCATAAATTGATGAAAAAATATAAAATTATATTGCTATCTATTCTAAAATGCAGAAGAAAATAATTAATTTAAAATTGTACATATCCCGCTCATGCCGAGGTGTACTCGATAAAACAGTATGTGATAAAGTTTGTCAGTGACTTACGACAGATCGATGGTTTTCTCCTGGTACTCTGGTTTCCTTCACTAATAAAACTGACCGCCACGATATAGCTGATATATTGTTGAAAGTGATGTTAAACACAATGACAATTACCATTCTGTAGATTCTCGAAAACCGAATGTACACTACGTGATAATCTTTAATGTATGTTAAATTGTTGCATTCATTCTGCATTTTCTTCTATCACATGACATCATTATCAACTTCAATCAGGCAAATTATATTTTAAAGTACAAATATTATCAATGATATACTCTTTCCTTTTGGAAGAACTTGTAAATTGACATAACGGGCAGTGGTCAGCGTTCCTGACAACAACCGACACGATACCAGCGTCGATACTCAACGTCACCGGCCAGCGATATACAATTGGATATTTTTATGACTCTTTGGTATGGCAGCCTTGTCATCGAATTATGTAACTTTAGAAAGTTTTGTAAACCGATTTTTAATTACATAATTATCAACTGTTGACACGAATGTAACGTTTCTAATAAACCATTAATATGACAAAAGTATTATATACTTTAATATCTCCTTAGCCCTAAATAAAATAGACTAATACCGATGAATATATAATAACCCGATAAATATTTTCAACCCTTCTCCATAGGTTAATTGGGCCGTGATAGCATGGTAGCTAGATTTACAACTTCCTATGCAAAAGGTTGCCTATCACCACTGATGTTGTGAGTTCGAATCCCGTTCAGTGCGAGGTTTGTCAGTGACTTACGACAGATCGATGGTTTTCTCCGGGTTCTCCGGTTTCCTCCATCAATAAAAGCTACCTCTATGATATAACTGAACTATTGTTGAAAGTGGCGTGAAGCACCATAAAACCAGCCACAAGTTCATATGGACAAATACAGAAAATGGAATCAAATTCATTTACATATCATTGTTTTCATCATATGAATTAAATTATTGCATTGTTTAACAGAAAAAAAAAATGCTAAAAAATACTTAATAAAACAATAAATATCCAAACTGAACGAACATTTTAAAAAAGGAAATTAATCTATTATGCTAAAAATATAATTCAATACTTGCTTTTTCTTGTTGTTCCAGGAATAATCTGTCGTAGCTATTCTTAACAATTTATGGATGTTCAATATTAATAAATCACTCACACAGGTGATAGATGACACGTGACTACAACATCTAATATCTGTCTATCCTATCTTAAATTCAAAACAACTGCGATAGGCTTAACACCTTTTAATTGGAAATAGTCCATTGTTGTTTTCTCCGTTCATTCATAGTATTCTCATATGTTACATGGTCAAAAAGTAGTGCACCAAATATCTGGCAATTCTATCTAAAATTACTTAAATAGAACCAAATCTGAGAAAGGCTTAATCATCCTTTAGTTGAAGATATTCCATTGTTGTTCTTTGTTCATTCATAACAATCTCATCTGTTACCGGGTCAAAATGTAGAGAAAGAAATTGGCTACATATTATTACAAAGTAGATATCACTTAAGTTAAATATTTAGGCTATTTATACTGACATGTTTTATTAGATATCTTAATGTTTGAAATTTACAGTTAATGAACAAAGTTATTTCATTATCAAAACTTAAGTCAATCACCATGAGGAAGAAGTAACGTTAGTTTATGGCTGTCTTAGTAGACTCTTTGAATTACTTACTCCTAATCTAAACACGTTTATTTTATTTTTGGGTTTGAAATCATTTGTAACCTTTTAACCGTAATGGAAGCGGGAGGTTTGTCGACGTAAAGTCTAATTCAACCCACCATTTCTTTGGAAATGCCAGTAATGAGGGCCATTGCGGTTTACCCAGTTTTCCCAGTTTTCCGGTTGTTGACTGATTGTGTTTGTTTGTTGACGTATGAGATTTGCCTTTCCCTTCGGAAGATTGCTCGGTGTTCGGTAATTTTGTTATTACCCTTATTGGTCATGATCGTACTTGGTGAATTAATACCGAAGGGGCAATCAAAAATAGACAATCCAGAGAAACTGACCACATAGAAGTAATTATCGAAAGGCCAATCAAAAATAGACAATCCAGAGAAACTGACCACATAGAAGTAAATACCGAAGGGCCAATCAAAAATAGACAATCCAGAGAAACTGACCACATAGAAGTAAATACCGAAGGGCCAATCAAAAATAAACAATCCAGAGAAACTGACCACATAGAAGTAAATGCCGAAGGGGCAATCAAAAATAGACAATCCAGAGAAACTGACCACATAGAAGTAAATACCGAAGGGACAATCAAAAATAGACAATCCAGAGAAACTGACCACATAGAAGTAAATACCGAAGGGACAATCAAAAATAGACAATCCATAGAAACTAACCACATAGAAGTAAATACCGAAGGGCCAATCAAAAATAAACAATCCATAGAAACTGACCACATAGAAGTAAATACCGAAGGGGCAATCAAAAATAGACAATCCAGAGAAACTGACCACATAGAAGTAAATACTGAAGGGCCAATAAAAAATAGACAATCCAGAGAAACTGACGACATAGTACACAAGACTGAAGACAAAACAAAATACAAGCACAATATGTGTTGGATACCACTATATGTAAACAAACAGACATAATGTAAACAAGACATGAACCATCCTACAAACAATTGATGGTAAACACGCACGGAACATATATATTCTAGAGAGGCGTCTTACGCATTAAATAAGGTATTTACATTTTTATACAACCGAATGGTTTCGTGGTTTTTTCTATTAAATATCTAATTTTGTGATATTTAATAGCCCTTTGCATATTTCTTACTTTGATTCTAAAAGTATACGTTTTATGGGAGTTATTTCCCTTTACGACGGGAAAAAGAGGCCTCTTTTATACAAATTTCAATGCAAATAACATAATTTATATTGTTTCCATAATATGTTAAAAAAAATGAATGTAACAACTTTCCATTGTTCTTGCTAGTTATGGTACCTCGTAGAAAAAGGCATCAAACCGTATTATTTTAGAATCAAATCGGGAATGTTGGTTAGAATTTGAATTTTTTTGGTGTTTAACACCACTTTCAGCAATATTTCAGCTATATCATGGCGACCAGTTTTAGTGGTAGAAGAGAATCACCGGAGAGAACAACCGACCATGGGCAAGCAACTGGTAAACTTTTAACGGGCCCTTTGTTGGTTACAGGTTAGAGTATGGTGTTTAAAACCACTTTCAACAATATTTCAGTTATATCGTAAATGTGTAAAAGGTCTATTTGTTGGAAATATTGAAGTCGAGAACCTAAATTATGAGCAAGCAAAGTCACTCCGTGGATTCGTTTTATCAGTCTGTCATTATAGCAAACCCACGTATGACAATAACTAACATTTACACGTGAAGCGCATATGTCTGACTTTTCTTATTTATAGTAACATTGTCCTGATATGTCCTGATTTATAGTAACATTGTCCTGATGCCAACTGCAATCTTGCTTAACATTTGTTTATTCAGCAATTTCACAATTACGTCGTGGCAGTGATCGTATGGAAGTAGGATTTACAACTGCCTATGCAATCATTGCCTATCACCACTGATGTCTCGAGTTCGAATCACGATCAGGGCGAGTTGTACAACATTATGTGATAAAGTTTTCCAGTGACTTCCGACGGGTCGGTTTTTTTCCGGGTCCTCCGGTTTCCTCCACCAATAAAACTTAACGCCACGATATGACTGAGCTATTGATGCAAATGGCTTTAAACACCATCAAACAAACAACATGTCGTACGATGAACTTTTATAATATCTAATATTTATATGATAGTACTCTTTAATACAAAGAGGCCCGGGTGACTCAAAGAGTTAGGGCGTTGAATCTAACAGCTCATACAATTCTATCACCAATACGGCGTGGGTTCGCGCCCAGTTTTGTAAATTACAAAAAAAAATGTGCACTCGACTCGCAGCCGCAAGTAATAAAGTTTACCAGTTGCTTGCCCTTGGTCAGTGGTTCTCTCCGGGTACTCCGACTTCCTCCACCATTAAAACTGGTCGCTATGATATAGCTGAAATATTGCTGAACACCAAAAATTCAAATTCAAATTCTTTAATACAACTAATATTATAAATATTACGTCTTCGTCACGAAGATTAAATCTGTTGTGTATAATGTTCAGAATTATAGGGTTCGTCTGGTTCATCCACTGTATTTGGGGGGATCCGTGTTATTCATCTCTTTAGTTTTTTGTGTTGAGTTTTTGTGGTTTGTTTATCTTCGTCTTGTGTGCCAAGTGTTGTCATGGTATCTGAGTTGTCCATTGCTCATTCCGGTTTCTCTATTATTAATAACGCTGTTCGCCCGATTACAAGGGACGGTTGGGATTTTGAATGACTTCCATGACCGCATACTTTCACTAATATGGCAGATTTGGGAATATAAAACTAGTTTAACCCCGCCACTTTTTACTGAAGTGTCTATACCAAGGTAGGATCGTGAGCGGTCATATATTTGTGTGTTAGGTTTTCCAGCCTCTTTCCATGATATTGTTATTTGATTTTGGAATAGTTGCGACAGAATTATATTTCTTGTTTTTCATCATAGTGCAAAATCTTTATGATATATATCAACTTATTTTATAAGATGCTCGAAAATCCGAGATCCGAGATCATAGCAATATCTACCTATATAGACATATACAGCATACTGTATGATGAAGCTCCCTAATATGAGGATTTTGGATTACGAAATAATGATTTTAATTAGGAATTACGAAAGAAGAATTAAGTATTACGAAGACCATTCAGACTCGATAATTTGAAAATTTAGGAATTAATATTAAGAATAAATTACGACATAAGAAGAAATCTCATAGCAATAATTTAACGTTATTACCGTGAAAGATATTTTTTTATTACCCCGATTTCAGTTTGCCAAATTCACAAAAATAGTAATTTATTTTAGTGAAATAATTAAAAAGATGTGAAATACAATTCATTTGTTATTACACCGATTTCAATTTGCCAAATTCACTCTAACAGTAATTTATTACAGTGTAACATTAAAGAGATGTTTAATACAAATCATTTAAAACCCAGTAATCCTATATACTTAAAAGATTTTTAACTATTGTAACCATTAAATCATCCAATAATTGACGGGAAATTACTGTCACTGGGTCGATACCTATGTTGGTGGACTATTAGTTCCGGAGGATACCATCCGGAAAGTTGTCAGTGTGTCATCACCAACATGGTTCATGCATTGTTTTAGAAGGGTTCGCCTTGCTCGATCTTTTGTTTTATGTGCAGTATTATGTGGATCAGTGCGTGTGTACACTGTCGTTTTTCTTTCTTTCTTTTCGTGTCTGTCCTTCGATTTACGGATTCTGATTACCACTTTGATATCATCAATCCTTTCCCTTTTAGATATATTTATTATTGAAATTTACAATACCTAGATCATATACATTTGTATATCCGAATTTCAGCACATCACAATGGCCATTTCCAGGTAAGATTAAGGTAATACGGAGATAATGAATGATGTTAATGTAATATCGGAAGAACGTCGTATCAATGCGCAGATCGTATTTATCGATAACTGCTTATTATCGAACATTTAAATATTTCGCTGAATACACCCGCTGCTACCCAGTCTTATTGTAGCGTCATATTGCTATTATGGAACAATTACGACCCCTAAGAAGTGAAATCTGAAGAAAATAATGTGATATTAAATATGGACATTTATGATGATTATTATTTCTCACTTTTGAGACAGACCAGTTCCTATTTTTAGCGATGTGAGATTGTCTTATCTTGCACTAGTGCAAGACAAAAAAATCACGTGCGTTTTACCGGCAAATACATGCTGTACAGTTTATGTCAACTGCCCCCAGTTCTCCATGCTTCACCAATAAAACCACGATTCTATTACATAAGTATTTTTATATTAATGTATGTATACTATTCTGCTAGCTAATAATTTAACTATCGTGCACCTTTCATGTTTCACGGTGTATGACTTTCAAGTCAATGTTTGTTTACTTTGAGTAAATAATAGAGTGCTCTCCCTTGTTAGTAACTAACGTACCTCCCTTTGACCAAATTCAAATATTTTTTCACAGCCACAGGTGTAGTGTTGAGTTACATTTATCATATATTTATTAAATACATTGTATTTGATTATGAAATACATTTAAAATACTGCCAAGACACGGATGCATATGAATAAATTGAATATTTACTTCAGCAATGGAAACAAAATTTGCGGGAAAACGCTCGATCTGGAATGTAAACAAAACAATTAGGTAACAGCTGATAAAAGTGAGAAATAAAATCAAACACCGGCAAAAAGTGCAAGACATGGAAATCTCCGACACCCTCGGGTAAGATTTCAATCATTCGCCGACTCGGCGAGGCTCGTCAGCGAACGATTATAATCTTACCCTCCGGTGTCGGAGATTTCCCTGTCTTGCACTTTTGCCGGTGTTAGATTCTATATATCTCTGGATCACTTGCAATGAATATGTTAACGTTTTATTTTGATCTCTTTTTTATTGTTTTTATCTATTTATTATATTATTGCCCTCAAGCAAATTTACGACGACAACTTAGATTGAATATCTATTAACTGTCTCATATTACTCTTGATGTGTGGTAGTCATTATTAACAGCTATACATATTGGTACGTATAGGAAAACGAAGTTGTATTACATGATAATGTATTTGTGTCTGAAATTATTACCTGGGCATTCAATATCTGCACATATCATACGTTCATTATCACTTCCACTACATGCACCACCTTGACAAGAACGACTTCTGGTCGATACCGCAAAACTACATGTCTTACCGCAAGGAGTCCATTGTGTCCATTGTGTACAGGTACCAGAACCTAGGTTATACGAATGCTTACAATAAATATAAAGTATTAAAGTATTTGTAGCTGTTGTGACCCAGCTGAACAACGATAAATAACGGTGTCATTCACATCAATATTAAATATAGTCAAAAATGCAGTATTAGTATTCTCATATTTAGAACTACTGTCTACTAGTTTACTAGACCAAAACTCAGTCATCCTCTTTTGCCACATAGTAAACGATCCGGACAATGCACACTCTAATGTAGTATTACTACCTACTGTGGCTACCTATGAAATTCAATAAAACATAATTAAATAAACCAGAAAATAAATGAATTACCAAGAACATTTTTATACATGTTCATCTATAAATAGAGCATTCTCTGTCACAATCTTCAACTTGTTACTTGTTGACGGCGGTCACTATGTGATAGGAATAAAGGTATGAACAACGTACATGTGTATTACTTGAACCTGTGATTACTCTGTGTTGGTATTTGACTTCATCTTTAATACTTTAACAACATTTATTTGATATAGGGTTGCTGCTAACAAGGAAGCTATTAAGCAAAACGTTCCTAGTGGTTACGTTGAAGTCATTACTTGATAGTCTTACGGTGAATACCTTGACTTGGCTAGCCGTTACGGAGTATTTGTATCACAAATGAATTGTACAAATACAAATACAAATACAAAATATTGTATTGCTAATCACAGCGCCCAAGATGAGCAGAATAATCACAATAAATTTAGTTACAATGATTAGAATGATTTACATATGATTCATGACATTTATATCAACAGTTACAAAAAAGAAAAAAATATTTTGCACATTTATTAGGAGGCACACATAATTATGTATTAATGATCAGTCCATAAGATATATATGTTGTGCATGTACATGCAGATTATACCTATATAAATAGAGGAGACACACTGGGAATAAAACACTCATGTACACATGAATTGAGATTAATATACTAGTATTACAAATGTATAACATAAACTATTCAAGGTCTAGGTATTTATAAATAAATCAAGTCAATCATATAGTAAAGCTACAGTTAACCCATTAA
>MJUT01055615.1:146376-177568 GCA_002080005.1 Gigantidas platifrons
GACATTTCAATAATGATTTTATTTCAACATGAATGCAAAATTAATATACTGACGGTTCTTTTAGCAAGATGAATGTGTTATCAGAAATTTTAAAATATTTTCTCATGGAAGCCTTTCTTCCGCTTTATCTTTTATGGCATTGCATTGTAGATCTTGTTTTGCCTTTTGGCCATTGCATTATTTGTTCATTATCGATTTATGTTTTCCATTTGCCCCTTTTATATCTTTGCAATCTTTTCTCATCGAAAGAAACTTTAAACAGCTGATGTCACCAACCAATTCAACAACTAGCAACACAACAAAGAATCATGTCTCACCTCAAATTATTCAACACGAAATAGACTACGATATATGCCGATTGAAATCCAGATTCTGCTGTTTTGACATGTACTTCCCTATCAAGTGCAGGGGTTACACTAATTAAAGGACCTTCCCTCTTTCTAAAAGAGTATATTCACAACAGAATATACAGATAAAGAAACCACACACAAAAATGGACAATATAAGCATAGACAAATGCATTAATTGAAACCTGGCTGATGTTCAAGATACATTAATAAAAATTATGTGAGTGTAGCGTTTAATGCCACCTCCAAGAATACTTTAGTTTTGCTAGTGGAAAAAAAAGGAGTACATGGAGAAAACCACCGACATAGCACAAGTCACTGACAAACTGTATCACATAATGTTACATCGAGTACATTTTGCCTTCAGCGAAATTCGAACTCAGAACTTTAGTAGTGATATGCATTGCTTGCACACAAGTAGTTGTAAATCCAAATAACATACGATCACGATAAAGAAGACTCCCAGAATTATTGAGAAATCTATAATGCTAATATTTAAGATGGCTCCACAAGTATTGTATCAGCATTCTTGCTTCTAATACAAAATCAATTAATAGTTAGGCGTACTTGGTCACCCTAATGTTTTTATATAAGTAATGTTTTTATATAGTTTGTTATATTTTATGCTAATATTGTAATTATGATTAAGTTACCTTGTAGACTCTTCATCTTGGTGCAACGGAAGGTGTCTTACTTATTGATATAATGTAATGCGATAACCATGCCAAAAATAGCGTCAACAATCCATTAAGTAATTTAGCAAGGTAAATTCTATGCTACATTAATAAGACAAATTACCATTTTATATTATGACAAATTATTACTGCGATTTACTAATATTAAAGGGTTTCACTTAAGAAATAATTCATACTATTTGTGTACATTTAACCATTTACAACAAATCTACGGCGGCCATGAATTATTTTTTTCTAATATGACAAATGCGGTAAATTTTTATGACCCTAGGACCCCTTAGAATCCGCCACACAACGGCTGTTCCGTTTAGCCGCCTTCACATATGATGACGGAATCAGCGCAATTTGAGCACATATAATGAATCAAACTCCTATTGTGTTAGTAATAATATATTCAAATATTTATTTCAACTACTTTAATGGCACAACACAGATTTAATAATTGCCCCCTCGTAATAAATTTTTACGTGGGAGGTGGCCGGAACATCCGTCGGGGAAAACCCCAGATGAGTGCGTTTTCATCGCAAATTTGTGTATAGATGTAAACAAAGTAATATAATGTGTAGTTGTTGTGTATGACTTCACGGAAACGACATTGTAAGTTTTATTCATTACAGAAACTTTTTAAATTGTTTTTTTGTTTGTTTCCAATTGATAATTTGAGTGCGCAGGTGCTAAAGGTATACCGACACATACTGGTTGACGATATAGAGGCCGTCATATTAGAAACCTTTTCTAAGACAGCACCGCATGACATACTAAACGTTAGAGAATACCGAAGGGACAATCACAAACTTATAATCCGGTGAAACGGGCAATGTATTGTTCACAAGACACTAAACGTAGACAAACAAAACAAGAACACAACACAGAGGACACAGTTGTACGGAAGCAAATACACATAACGTAAATAGGACATGAGCCATGCGTGTTCCGGTGGGAATTGCCAAGAATCAAGCAACAGAGGTGCCAAGTGCATTCTCATGTTGCGAATTAATAGTGCTCTATCGATGAGCAAGACTCTCATGTTATAATGCGGAAGGCCGGACCATTAACCATAATTGATAACGTACTTAAGGAAGCCCTGTCTCAGTTGAAGTTGTACCATTTGCAAGTTTAAAAATCAGAGGAATACCTAGCTAACATAATTTTTTATCAAAGCAAAATGGCGGTATTCAAAATGTCTTCTTTCCATTTTTTTCATTGGGTTTGAATTGTTCCGACAGCGTGTTATTTGTTTTTACATTTTATTGCCAGTAATGTTTTGACTTTAAAAATATGATTGATTGACTTTTAAATCAAGTACACTTTTCAGTATTTTTACTTACTACTTACATAACAGTTTGGAACTAAATTCAAACACCATGTCGTATTCCAATTATTGACACTTCTTTAATGATGCCTGTATTTAGGTTCATGGCTATGGTTGTAACACCACGCCACTTTCAACAATATTTCAGTTACATCGTGGGGTCTTATTGCTTTCATTGGCGGAGGAAACCGGAGTAACCGGAGAAAACCACCGACATGCCGCAAGTCACTGAAATACTTTATCACATAATGTTGTAGCGAGTACACCTCGCAATGAACGGGGTTCGAAATCACAACTTTAGTGGTGATAGACACTGAATGCACATGTAGTTGTACATCCAACTACCATACGATCACGACCATGACGACTCCCTACATGTATTAAAAATTATCTTTGATGTGAAAAGTGATTGTTCGTTGTGTTTGATCTTGAAAATTACTGTTTAAGCTTTTTTCACATATTTTTTTAATTGTTGCCTATGACCACCGGTGTTTGTGTGTCTGACTTTCTACCACGACAAGCCATGTACTTATACTACCTTATTTTTAACATGGTTCGTCAGTGATCTACAGTTTGTCGGTTGATTTTTCCTTTATTATCCTACAATAAAACTGACTTCATTTCAAGATGTACCTTAGACACACATATTTGGTGATTGTTCACTGTGTTGGATTTTGATAACATTACTGATTAAGCTTTCTTTTCATAACTTTGTTTATATAGCCTATCACCACCAATGTTTGTCTATCTCACTCCCTACCACGACAAGCCATACTCTTATACTCCCTAATCTAATACGTTTCGGTTGTGATCTACAGATGGTCATTTTTTTTCTTTCCGATAAACCTACAATACAACTCACTTTATTTCACGATGTACCATAGACACACATGAAAGCGGCTTAAATCATTTTTTTTTTTAGTATTTGACGATTATCAGTTAAAAGTGCGCAAACATTAGAAATTAATTAACAAATCGTAGCTATCTAATCGAGTACGTAGGTCGCATTTCTGGGGTAACCCACATCTGATACGATCATAGTCATACGATATGAAAGCTAAAAAACAAAATTAATGTATGTGGGAGATAGCAACACAATGAGCCGAAACAAAAGAGTAAACGTCAATCAACTAAAGGTTTCCTACAACTTATTGAGTTTGACAATATTTAGTTTAATAAACTAAATTCGCTAGGGAGCGTTAATGCAAACACTCATCATATACCTTTTAGTCCACAGAGTAGAAAGCTAGAAAACAAGTAAAGTGTTTGAGCGCAAGTACACCAATTTGCTCAACAGAAGGGTCAAAATCGGCTATGCGACTTAGGGGGGATGACCCAAGTTTTAATAAACTAAATGTGCGAGGGAGCGTTAATGCAAACATGATTAAGTCAATACAAATATTACAATATACGATTTTAGTGCTTTAACCTTAGGAATTAAATACCAACAATAGCCCATGAATAATATTAAATGATAAGAAGAAATAACCTTGACCTTGGCTAATATCCCATCAGCAATATTAAATGATGAAGATGAGAGTCCTTGACCTTGGCTAATATTGTGATCGAGTAAACTTTTATACCCCATTTGTATTTACACTCTTCCAAGCACGTCTTTAATCACATATTCAGGATGGAACATAAACCAATCAAGTGTTGTAAAATCTGCCGGTAAATCAATATAAATACAATAATAAAACAATATCATGATATTTGTTCCTCTTTATTAGTTTTCTGAAAATGTATGATAATCATGATTGACGAAAATAGTATACCGGGGTCAGAGGAAATCTCCCATGGTGGAATTGGATAGAAACACAACAAAGAAAGCAATTACTCAGTCCATCTAAGTGTGAAGCGCTTTGTCTACCTAAAATGTTTTTTTTTGTAATGTTGGACTTTACAACAATATATAACTGAAATATTGATCTCTTGGCCTTACATAACCATCAAACAATTATTAAGAACAGATACAAAGGTGTTAATAGAAGCCGTATATTTACGAAAGACAGATAATACAATGATTAAAAGACAAAGGACAAAATGACAAGCAACGATCTGCAAAACACTGCATAGAAAAATAAATATCAAGTAACACCACGAATCCCTCTAAATCAAGGTGACCCGTTGTTTTCCTCTTGTTACAAACCCCTCAAAGAGATAAGAAAAATAATAAACCAACAGAAACAACTTCTTTTGTCTAATTTGGTGATAATTACCCCAAACTGACACCAATAGTCATCTTTTTATCATAATTTTATGACGAAGGAGACGATTTCAATTTAGCCAATATGAATATTTCACACCATGACAATTTAGCATATACGCGTATGGAGCTTATATTTCACAACTCGTACGTTACGCTTGAGCTTGTTCGGTTGTATTAGGACTTTTAACAATAAAATGTAGACAACTAATATAAAGCAGACGGTGCCCTTCTGGGATAACTTTCATATTATGACATGACAACTTCTGTGACACGAAGATTTTATACGGCGTAGGTTCGCGCCCGGCTTTGTAAATTACAAAACAGGGTGCGCTCGACTCGCAGCCGCAAGTGATAATATTGCTTGCCTATGGACGGTGATTCTCTCCGGGTACTCCGGCTTCTTCCAACACTAACACTGGTCGACATTATATAGCTGATATATTGCCTAAAGTGGCGTTAAACACAATAAATCAAATCAATTCAAATCAAGATTTTATATATTATGTATAATGCTCAAGATTATAGCGTTCTTAATAATAACGCTGTTCGCCTTGGTATATATGTGTGTATTTACATTTCACTCACATGTGGAGAGATACGTTACAGTAAGAAATGATGCTTGGGACCACTGTTTATTGTAGTGCCTGTACCAAGGCAGGAAAGTGGCGGGAGGTTATGTGTTAGATGCATCATTCTTGCTTCTTACTATGGTTTTGATATTTGATTTTGAAAATGTTTTAACAGAGTAGTATTTTTTGACTTTTCGTTTACTTATCATAACAAATGTATATCATATGGCAAAATCGCGGCTACTTTTTAATTCATAAGTTCATGAATATTCATGAGCCTATTGTCACGTGACTTAATTTGTAAAAATATATTCATTACAAAAATGTGCTTGTATCCCCTTTACGGCACCTCAAATTCCTTTTTGATCACGTGATTAGTTATTTTTTATTTCAACAGGTGTCAAGATGCAGAGAGAATTCTGTATGGAATATATATTTTTCCAGTAAGTTTTACATACCTCAAGGGACCCTTGACATATATTCGTAGTCAGACATCAAACTCATTGAAATTTAAAGCTGTTGGGGACCTTTGTTCTTTATTTATGGCAATTTTTGCATGTTTTTTCCGGATATTTAAGACCGGAAGTTTTATAATTTTGCATCACATCAACAGTAACAGTTTTTTATCGTGTCTATCGTGTCTGATTTTTTTACTTTTTGCATAGATATTGAAAGAATAATATTCATTTTCCTGATATCACTCAGGAACCACTGTTTTATATCAAAGTAAACTAAAATTTGGGAATTGAACTGAAAACGGTGTCAGGGTTAATTTTCGCACATCGCATATTGACCAGGAACTCTATTATTTCTAAAATAGCAATTTTTTGAAAAATTGCCATTGAAATTGACCAGCGCATCGACGCCATTAAAAAATAGCGACGTATGCAAATGAGGAAAATGGCCTGATTTCGCCATATGTGTTCCATATGATTCTAGAAATCCCTGCAGGCTTAGGATACAAATGTATGGCGATGTTGTTATAAGACTTCTAATAACATCACTAAGTTTCTGTTGATTATTTGTAACACAGTCTGACAACATATCATAAATAAAGTCTATATTAAAGTTGACAGTAAATTAAATATTTACGCAGTTTTTTGTCTTCTCGAAGTAACTTTCCAAATACAAGCAGACAGACAGACCTACTTCTTGTCATCAATTAACTAACATGTCACGAAGTCGACGTTCTTATGATGTTAAATAGTTAAAACCAAACTTCCAAGGAAACCTTTTCGTTATCAAGTAATGCATATCCCAAAGCATTATACATATTTGATATATCGATATCCCAAGATTCTATACACATTAGAAACTTCAATAGCCTTAAGCATTATGCATTTGATGTATACTCACCCTAATATATTACAGCAATGTACTTTTTAACTATGAGTACCTTTAGCCACATTCTCCATATACCAGTGCATCTATTTTTTACACTTATTTTGTGTTTGTTATTCCTTTTTTTTTAATAATCATATATAATTAATATGAATTACTTGTATATTTGTGATTATTATGTGATTATCCTGCCCTTTTAAGGGCGCTGTGATTCATTGCAATCTTTAATGTTATTTTATTTTTGGAGTTATCTCCATCTGAGGTAGAATTGCACGCGACACCTGTCAATGTAAGGTGTTCATGCCGTGTTTTCTTAATACAAAGCATATTGCATTCATTAAACGTGCAAAATAATGCTATGAATACCATAAAAAAATGTTCAATATTTGATATATCTTTGTCCAAATACTCCTTAAACATAAGTCATCTCTCAAAATGACCGTGTATGACCACCACAGGCGACCAACACTGCCCTGCATCTCCTCGGAAAATTTATCACATTGTTTCTTGGTATTGTTCGCCATTCCTGTTGCAACATTTGGCGGAGTTGATCGAGGGTCTGAGGTGGAGGTTGATGCTGACGCACACGTCTATCCAGCTGATCCCATAGGTGTTCACTGGGATTGAAGTCCGGAGATTTGGAAGGCCGTGGAAGCACATTGATGTTGTTCTGCTCATGGTATTCCATTGTTACACGCGCTATTTGTGGCCTAACGTTGTCCTGATGAAATAACTCCCTCTGTCGGTCAATTACGTGGATGAAGTGAGGCTGGATAATTTCGTCTCTGTACAGCCGTTCAATTGTTCGGGACATGCACTACGTCTGTTTTGCGGTCACATCATGAAACTACCTCTACCGAAGCTATTCACTTCCTGAACACAGGAGGAAGAGAAACGTTCATTCCAGTGCCTATATACACGTATTATGCAATTACGTTTCTGCAGCAGAAAACGAGACTCGTCCCTGAACCAAATTCTTCGCCAGTTTCGGAATGTCCAGCCTGTTAATCTGTCGGACCAAAGGACGATTTCACGTCTGTGTAACGGCGTCAATACAGCTACGAAATACGGCTTTCTGGGTCTAATGCCATGCTGTCAAAGCCGGTTGCGGACTGGTTGTGAGCTGATTCTTCGCAATCCAGGTATTCCGGCTGGAGTGGTTGATCCGGCAACGGTTGGATTCCGTAGATGAAAGACCCGGATGTATCGATCTTGCTGAGGAGTAGTTATGCGAAATTGTCCACTCCTTTGGCGGTCATTTGTTGAATCAGTTTGGTGAAATCTGTTCCATAGACTGGAAATGGAGCTCTGGTTAACATTCAGGGGTAGTTCTATCTCATATTGGGACTCTCCGGCTTGGAGACGACCGATAGCGATATTTCGAATGGCAGGGTCTAGCCTTGGCGTGGCAGCATATCAACTTAGTAATAAAAGTCAAGCTTCAAACTTGGTCCTTTTATACGCTTTAGTTTACCAGTTGAATTAATCATGAAATGCCCGTGAACAACGTTACCGAATTTTCGGTGCGATACATGGCATATTTATTTTTCAGCGGCGCTGTACACATGTGGTATAGAGCCAAATCTAATGAACAGGCATTTAAAATTTAAAACTTACCTTTAAAAAATCAATGATTGAATTGGCCATTTAATTTAACCTGGTAAATCGCAGAATTTGCATTTTGAAAAATAAAAGTGGGCTATGCGTTTCTTTTTCTTTTTTGTTTTGAACATTATATTTACGTTCTGAGTTCCCCGTGTCGTGATGTCCGCTATGAAATTCACATAAAAACGATATTCGGTTCGTCATTTCCTCGAGTTGTTTGTAGGAGGGCTGGTTCCTTATTAATAGTATTTGTTTATATTGATGTCAAACTCATATTGACTATAATATGAGGATAATAGTGGGTGTTTTATTAGAGGCAGGTGCTTGTCTTTCGTAGTGGTTCATGTTGCTCATCGTTTCATTTTTATGCTTTGGTTTTTATTTAATCTTTATTTGTCTTCGTCCCGTGTCTTATCTGTTCAATGTTGTCAGTTTCTCTGGGTTACCCATTCTTGTAACATAAATGCGGATTTTTCCTTTGATGTTTTTATGCAGTAATCAGCTTACGAATAGTGACATTTTACAAACCATGTTCTAACATGAAGATTTTTATGTTATTCCATGATTTTGCGGACCTCCACGAAAGCACCCAATATTAATTTCTGTTACAAACCATATATACCATGGATCTTACTCATGAACTTATTTAAGCCAACTCATCCTTCGAATTCGTTGGTTTAAATAAGTTAATTCGAAAGATCCATGGTATATATAATACTTGTTTTCCCCTTCGGTTTGATCTAACGCTTATTTTAAACTCAATGAAAACCGGAAACATTTGAACTTCATCAAATCTATGAACAAATAGTACTCACGTTTCTATCTAATGAGACGATTCACACACGTGGAATCATATTTCTATCGCCTTCAATTGCTATAAGTACAATGCAGATTAGTTACCTGATCTTTGAGATTATTATTTACAGGCAGAGTTTATTGTTAATTAAGAGGTAATTAATAACATGCCATTATGTATTTCTATTTTTATATGCTTAAGTACTCCAGTTTTTTGTTTTTATTGTTTACAGGTGTACCATATGTTTAAGCAAGATGTATTTCATAACATGCCATTATGTGTTTCTATTTTTATATGTTTAAGTACTCTCGCGTGTTGTTGAATATATTTGTCTTTGAAGATAACATATTGTTATTTACAATGTAAGGTTGGAGATCAAGTACAGCTACATTAGCGCTTAGCATTTCATTCCACTCGAAATGCGTACTGCAGATTGCAATATCAAATGATTTTGTAACACTTATTGAATATAAATATAATTTCTGTCTAATAGAAAAATGTAATAATTGTAATTGAATACTTATAAAACTAAATATATCAGACTTCTAAATAGAATACATATATTACTAGTCTTAGGTACTCTGTGGGATATACAAAATTGTGTCACAAATAATTTGTTTTGGGATAAATTACTTTCTTTTGGTGTGTTTGTTAAGGAAAAACTCTTTTTAAATCACTTCATTGGAAAATTGAGCAATAGTTCAATACTCTGAGTCAAATTTCAATTCTACCATATTTTGAGTTTTCAGACTAATTTCCTTCCACAAATGTATCAAGCATAAAAATGTGCTTTATGAGGAGGGGAATGGTCCACAAACGTCTTGAAATTAACTGTTCAATAGTTTTAAGTTATATTTAAATATGCACTCGAAGAAGACTGTCCTAAGTCAAGAGAACTATGACCAGTAGCTTGTGCATTTCCGCTAGACTCCGTACGTAAATTTCATTACATTTTTTAATTAATATAGAATGATGTTTGTTGATATATAAACTGCGTTATTTTGCAAAGGCTACTTAAAGCTGACTGTATGGTATAGATTTCAACTAAACTGAGGGCCCGAGTGGCTCAATGGGTTAAGTAGTTGAATTACCTAACAACTCATACAAACCTATCACCAATACGGTGAAAAGGTTGCACTCGACTCGCAGCTGCAAGTAATAAAATTTACCAGTTGCTTGCCCATGGTCGGTGGTTCTCTCCAGGTACTTCGGCTTCTTCAACCACTAAAACTGGTTGCCATGAAATAGCTGAAATATTGCTGAAAGTGGCGTTAAGACACCAAAATTAAGCAATATCATCTAAATTTTGTCATTATTGATGCCCATGAGGTGACTTCTAGGTGAGTTTTTTTACTGTTGCTTTTCTGGAGGGTGCTTGGCCTCTACCATCTTCGCTAGCCAATGGCTACGATCCGCTCCTCTCCTCTCCATCCTTGGCAGATTAAGTCGGAATTTCGGGTCGTCACGGTATTGTTTTCTATTCGAAGCAGCAGTAGGTGGCTACGTCCAATCAAAATGCATCTAACAAAAGATCACGCAACGATCACATGTAGAGAAAGACAAATGTAGACAATGGCGACATGTGGAGAAAACTGTAGACTTTGTCATGAATCTTTGCACCCCAAACACAGAAGAACGATATTTACAGAAACTTTTTAAAGTATTAGCTCAATTAACTGAAATCTTAGGCTACATGCCTTCGAACAGGTAATAGTACAACCGTTCTCATTGGTTGATAATGATGTAATGCAAATGGGCTGAACTTCATACATCCGCTAGAGGGCGATACGCGGGAATTACAAAATTCTGACTTAATCTCCCAAGGGTGGAGAGGAGAGGAGCGGAGCGGATCGTAACCCTTAGCTAGCGAAAATGGGTCTCATTTTTATATGCAAAAGACCAACAATGTATATTCAATATATCATAAACCATAAATCTTTGCTTTCCTGATTTAAAATATTTTGAAAAGCAGACGTTTTATAGAAAACATATTATTTAATGAACAAAAGTCATGTTAAATACAATGTGAAACTCTACACACTTGCTACACAGAACAAGAGGACCATAGTCAAATAGTTGTTGCATATAAGTGCATCAACAGGACTTTACTCTTCCAGTCTTTGCACAACGTCTGAAACGAAAAAAAAATATACTATATCTACACTTAAGCTGTCGTCACCAATTGGATACTTACACTGTCTGTGTGCTTCATTGTATTGTATACATTATTTGTGATCAAGTTCTGCGGAGACTTGTTTGTATTGTGTAAGACTACCACCGGACTTGACCACTGGCGACATTAGTGACGGGTTAACTGCAATAGACAGGAACTGCTTACTCTTCTCGCGTGGAAACCGTAAGCACACGAATGTAAAGACTGGCGGAAAGTCGGACATAGGAAACATAAACTTCCGCCGAGAGCGAAAATGCAAAAAAAAAAATGGCCAAATAATTATACAAAAAATGTATTATAATGGATTTGTTATTCTACATACATGTATATTCAATTATGGGTGTACATCTAATGAACACGGAGAAATCAGGATTGGTTCTAGAGAAAATTATTTATTTGATTTTAGTATAAATAATTGTTTTCAGTCATTTTTGAATTTTGTCTGTTGCATTTTTACGAGGAAAAATTGTGAAGTTAGTGAGGCAGGAAACAAGCATATATTGTTTTGGCCTAACTTGAGTTTTATGCTATGTGTTAGCACAAGATATGGCAATTGATACAGCTGAAATATAACTAATTTCATTCGCACAAACCCTGGTAAAACCAATGGTTGTTACGTAAAACCATTTACATTGCAACACTGAACTCACACATAAATGACGACTCATTGTTCATCTTGATGGACTTGGTGTTCCATACTTTTTATAGCTTGATCATGTTTTATGTGTGCAAACTTAATTATTTTATTCTACTGTTGCGAACATACATTTTGTAGGTGAAAGGAAAGAGTTTCATATACAATGATAGCAAAGCTAAACCAATTCCACAAAAACACATGAAATACACATGATACGATTGATTTTGATTTTTGGTGTTTTAACGCCACTTTCAGCAGTATTTCAGCTATATCATGGTGACCAGTTTTAGAGGTGGAGGAAGCCGGGGTACCCGGAGAGAACCACCAACCCTAGGCAAATAACTGGTAAACTTTATCACTTGCGGCTGCAAGTCAAGTGCACCTTTTTGGTAATTTACAAAGCTGGGCTCGAACCCATGCCATATTGGTAATAATCTAACTCATTGAGCCAATAGCCCCTCCCCCCACCCCCGATAGCGGATTTACAAAATATTTGTTTGCAAAGCCTATTCGGCAATGACGTATTTGCTGGTAAATGTACTATACGCACGGGGGGGGGGGTCACTTCCTATATACTTATATATACAGACATGCCGCTGCATTGGGTCGGTTTTTTGAGCTGTCAAATATATGACTGGGGTGGAAAATTTGCATTAGGATATGTCAATGGGTGGTAATTGGTAGGCAAATAATATATGAATGGGTCTTATCTTTAATACACAGATAAATTCCTATGTCTGATCACTATGATCTGCAGTCGATGTCCTGCGAGGAATCTGACATTTAATCCTCCGATAATTCAATAATCAAGTGTCAAATTGATATATTACAGGATGTCTCTTATCATGTCTGTACAAACAATTAATAATAAAATATAGGCAGTGGCTATTTTGCCGGCTCCGGGAAAATAGCCTATTAGGTGTTATTTTGTCGGCTTCGGTAAAATAACCTCCTTAGTGCTATTTTGCCGGCTTCGGTAAAATAGCAATCAAAATAGGGATTTGCTATTTTGCCGGTCGCTAACATATTAGTTTTGATATTAAATATTATTTTTCTATGTTTATGATAATAATAATTCCTATGCAAATTACGGGTGACTGAAGGCTAATTATAATGATTGTAAAAACAATGCAATAGTCGTATTTGTTTTGTATTCATAAAATTCATTCATTCATATTTTGTCTGCAGGATAAATTTAATACAAGTATATTTTGGTGAGTTGCTCTCAGTATAATCAATGTTAGAAATCATTTGAGTTTAAAAATGGAAAGCGACAGCCAACTGGAAGATCAGATATTAGACTCCGACCAATTGATTTCTAACATAGTTTTACCACCTACAATGGAAAAACGTGAAAGACCGAAAGGGATAACGCAAACTGTTATAGGACTCCCGAAAAAAACGTGCAAGAAATAATAAATGCGTTCCATTTGACCAAAAACCGTCTCGAAAAACGGATTTGATCATGTTAGAATAGTTTGTGGGCAAAGATATAGCAAATTCAGCATTGAATGATGGCATTCTAATAAAAGAATAACACATAGAGACCTGTCCTGAAATGGTGTCTAGTTCATGTCTTGACAATCTAGTGAACATAAAGTGGATGAAGAAGTATTGCACAGACGATGGGTGGTCATCAATTGAAAGCGTTTATTCGGCTAAAGTTCGAAATCAGGTGTACATATGTAATATTTGCAAAGGCGATGCCGATGAAAAAGAGTCAAGTGTTATGCGTAATTCTTGCCTTGAATGGCAACACCTTACATGTGCAAGACTAAAGCATGCACCGAAGACAAAACATTAGTTTTGTGTTATCTGTAAAGTGTAGTTCTCTTGATAATAACATTATATGCTGATTATCAAATCTTTTGAAAACCCTAACGTGCTTTACTTATAAATGCTGCACGTATCACCAGGGTTAAACATTTACAAAACAAATACTTTATTGTCAAAGTTCTTTTACTTAACATAATTGCACATTTTGTTAAAGATTGTTCTGTTTAAAGTCAATCCCTGTTATACGGATGTAACTATATTAAGTTCATATTGACTATATCGGATAAAAACAAATTTAAATGAGACAGCTCTTTTTTTATGGTAAACATTTTAATATTTTGTTATCGTATCTTTTTAAAACTACGCTTATCTGAATTGAAATATCTCTGAATTTAAAATTATGCATCTTTGAATTTTTTAAATTATTTATCTTAATTGAAATATCTTTACATTTTTTAAATTATGATGTCCAGAAATATGTATTTTTAAACTTTTGAAATAAAAATAAAATAAACTTTTTTTTATTAATTCATGTCACACATACTTTTCAAGTATCCCATTTGATTACGTACGACAAAATAGCAAATCCCTTGTTAAATCACTATTTTGCCGGAGCCGGCAAAATAGCCACTGCCTAAAATATATGAATGGGTAGGATTTTTTTAATGTGTCAATATATGACTGTGGGGTGTTTTCCAATTCCCAGCTACACCCCTGTACCCCAAATTACCAGAAGCAACCACCACCCCCCCGTGACTATAAGTGTGTTGATGTTTTTGCTTATCATAGTAACTCATTAACTGTTTACATGTTATGTTTGAGTATGTAAGAGCTTCACACAAATAATATAATATCAATGGGTCAAGGGACTTAGTTAAACATGTGATAATTACCTAGTGTGAATTTAAATGTAAGGGCGCTAGGTAGATCTACATGTTTGATGTTACATGTCAACTTCTTTCCCCATTTTCTTCAGTTTTCCGGTCGGTCTAAAAATATACCGATACTGGCAATTGTAGTGAAAATCCGTAAAAGTCACTTGCTTACACATTCCGTAGATCGTTGTATAATCTATATCTTGAACATCTTTACTAGAAAATAAAATTACCAGTTTGCAGAAAAATTATTATTTTTTGTCTTCCACATTTTGTTTTTTTGGACTTTTGACAGGATGATTCGCGCAGTCTATATGTCACTTCAATAGTTAATATAATGGTGTACATTTTCTACATTTAGCAAAAATGATCTCAGGTTATCAATTTATTAAAATATGAATCCCAAAACTGTAAAATATTCACGTCTTGAAGCGTATTCGTCGCAAAATATCAACACAACCTCTACTTTCGTTTTTGCAAACTGTTGTTGATGTTACCTTAAAAATAGCCGACGTAAACAAATTGAAACACGACAAATTTGGAAGTCTGTGTCTATATTTAAAGGAAAGGCGCTATTTTTTATTGAACTTGATCAAAAATCAAAGATTGACTATAGAGTGAAATTTTCTGTAGAATGCAATGATGCAGGTATAAAGTCATGAACAATTTTCTTCGAAGACGCATTTTGCTATTTTCCGAAATAAATCTGTTTATTCTACCTTTCAGAGCTATTTCTAAAACGTTGTACCCACCTGAACTTCTAGAGATGAGTTCATTTGACATGTCTATGCCATTATTTACATCTGTCTGCTGTTAGGAAAATAGCGAAAGAATCCGAAAGACAACTATGTATTGCATAATACTGTGCCGTTTTCCGTACGTCGCCACCGACTACCGCGTATTTTTACCCCATTGCTTGTTTATTTTTTTTTATTTTTGCTCATAAAGCATGATGTTTAAATTATCTCATGATTCTAAACTTTAACAAGATCTAGTTTTTATCCTGTTTTTTTTTAATTAGAAGCCAACTTCTCTCTGTGAGAAAGTTAAGTGAAACTATCAAAATTTGCATTATGGCAGATATAACGTCGGCAACGTCAGGATCCCACAGAGTTGCTACTAGTCTTGTTGACGTGAATACAAGTCATTGTTGAATTCAAATTTGATTTATTTATCCGGTTTGTTACAAGCGCATACATCCATCCACAAAAGGTAGATACCTTTATCTATTGATACAAAAGAACAACATGAAACACTCCCCGTTTAACGTATTTTGAGAAAGAAAACTGTGAAGAGACCAAAGGGGCAACCAGAAGCCGTCCATCGAAACAAATGACAGACAACACAATTGACAAAAATAAAAAGACGAGAAGAAAACACACCTCACAGACAACTAAAGATCGAGCAACATGAACCCAAACAAAAATAGGGTGTGGACTGTTTCTGTCATGCGCGTGTCACCCCTCGTGGTACTGCTATGGGTGCCGTAATTTTGTGGAACTGTTTGGCGCAGCAATTGCATTATTCGACATCACACCGCCTGTTCCAATGTCCTCGCACATATAGCAAATAACACGTGCTAACGATACAGATTCTAAAATAGCCAAAGATAAGCAAATCTGAGAATTGACTGAAGTCGCATAAAACAGAGACATGTTTGGGGAGTTGTTTCAATGATTGAATGTTGACGATTTTGAAAATGTTTTGGTCTAATTTCCTATTCATCAAAACTCGTAAAATATGCGTTTTCTTGATAATGTGTATCGTGTTGATAACTAATGCTTGAATTAACCGGAAGAGACATAACGTCACTTCTTTTATCTTATATGACAGCTGCATTGGCGGAGGGAAATTTAAAATATATTATTTTAAAATTTCCAATTAATATCTCTCTGCTATTTGTAACCAGACACTGTAGTTAATTACTTTATTATTTAGTAATTACGTTTTTTTTTATTACATTACAGTATGATTGGATTTTCTTTCCCTTTAAATCTATGATGAAACTCTATAAAGACTGTTGTGTGAAGTCGGAAACGCACCGTTCATTGATAAAAACGAAAAAGAGGAGTGGGTCGTACATAGGTAGGATTTACCATATAACCTATATATACTTATGGTCTATTACCAGTACCGTCTATCATTTTCATCTATATACGTAATACGTTTTACAAATATTATTTATCAGATAAAAGGTTGCACTGGGATGATTCTATTTGCAGAATATTGTAGTTACTTTAGCCAAAATTAAAGGGCTACGTTTGACGGTATCGACAACAGAAAGTCGAAATAAATGCAAAAAAAACATTGTAGTTTGAAATTATAGAACATAGATTCCATTATATCGGAGCACCTGCGTTCACCCTCGGTTTTTAGTGGGGTTACGGTTACTCGATCTTTAGTTTTATGTGTATGTTTTGTAGATCATTGTTTGTCTTTAGTGAGGTTCGTGTTACTCGATCTTTAGTTTTATGTGTATGTTTTGTAGATCATTGTTGGTCTGTTCTCTTCTTATGCAAATACCACTTAGGCCTCTTACTTAGACGCAGTAAAGTTTGGCTAGAAACCCGAAATCAGAAACTGTATTATCTGCCAAGGATCATTGTGCTAAAAGCGCAGTAACATCGCTCAACAATATAAGGTGTTGTCAATACATTTTGAGTGTGCCTGTTGAAGGTTATTTCAAAAACCAGTCGTGTGAGCTAAATTTCATATCTACTTTTTAATTTTTGTTTTACAAACCTACTTAACTCCCCACAATCGTACCATTTGTGATCATTTTAAAATGTATATAGTTCATGGCCTTTCTTAATAAATGGATTTGACTGTGGTTCAGGACTGCTTGACCCAGACAATTCAAGAATTAACATTGTCAATCTAGAAAATTACATTCTACTTAAGGGATCGCTCCTATAATTTATTCCAATCTCATTTCATGAGGTTACTGAAATGCAATTTATCAATAAAGATGAACGCATTGAAATGACAACAAACACGTACATGACCCTAAAACATCACATGACGTGCAGCATTCCTTACATTAGAACATTCAAGATTACAAACGAAATAAATGTGTCGCCCTTAATGATGATTGTATAATCGGCAATCAAATACAATTTGCAGGTTATATAAGTTCGTTTATCAACAAAGCTGATTATATATTTGCTATTTCTAATGTACTATTTCAGGACATAATCGGCCTTGATAATGAATTATTTCCCTTCCAAATGTCAAATAGTTTTCTTTTTTCTTTTATATTTAAAAAAAAATCAATTTCCTTAGAGACTGTCGTAATTGAATATTGCATATATTCTTTAATAACAAAAGACAAAGCATGCTCTGAATCAAATTACAATAAAATGTCACCCGATAAAAAAGAAACATCGAACTAAGAAGAAAGTAGACCAGGAAGAAATGCAAAAGGCATGTACATAAAGATGACACTGTTCCGTTAATTCAAAGGAATGTTTTATTTGGCTTTCAGATCTTTCGACTTTGCAAGTACCTGATGACGGTTATGCCAGAAATGCGTCATGCGCATTAACTTTGATATATACGTTTTCATTCTAGGTGGATACCCCTGCAAATGTACTATATGTCCCCAAGGGTATCATCGACTCAGTTGTAAGTTCTTCGGGACTGACATGGTTTATTATATATTCTTCTTTTTTATCGAAATTGACTAAAGTACTCCTCCCTCAGTCATAGGTAATATTAGCCGAATTGAGGCACGTTAGTTTGTTTGTTCCCAAACACTTACATTTTGTTGACTTTTAGCATACCTGATGAAGGTTATCCCAGAAACGTGCACTATATTCGATATTCATGTGCTTATTTTACTTTATTACCTGTAATAAGTTAAACAATTAATAGTATATACAATACGTCTTAAAATGTACATGCGCAATGCATACATAAACATTTTTGCATAGGCAATGATACCAAGCAGCAACCTGTCGTGTTCCTTAGGGCATTGTCTACATTTAAATATTATAGCGAGCACAGGGAGCTCTACAGTAACATGGGCATGCAACACACAGTTGCGTCTGCCTAATGGTGAGATTGAAATGCTTTCATCCGGATATTGATAAAAGTTGGTGTGTAATATATTACAAAGGTCAAAATCGATAGATGGTTGTCTTAAGTATTTCTTCCGGAGTTATTTTTATGTCAACAATAAAAAAAACTTTACATTTTGTGATATTCAACTTTCACTCAAATATATACACACTAGCCAGACAAAAATGCTGTGCTCGCATCTAGGCAATACCTACTCAATATTATGATTTTTTAAAGTTTAAACAGTGGTTGTCAACAGTTCCAGTAATATCAGCAACACTAACAATAACCTCTCACCTCAAATGATTTAAGAGAAAAAGGGACCACCACTTATGACTTAGGAATCTAGGTCTTGGCTTGATACAGGAACAAACATCTGGCTGATTTAAACCGCTCGATGAAATCCTGTAATAATACGCTTAAGATATTATCATCATTTTCCTTAAAATACCCATCATTGCTTGACAATATTTGCATAGTAACTTGATCAGGTGTCGATTGATGAGATACTTTAGATAATACCCTTAAAGCATTATCCCCATTTCTTATAAATACTGCATTATATTCACCCAATATGCGCATTGACGCCATTGTGACTTGATTAAGTATTCTGTGACATTTCGAAACAATTTGCATACAATTCAGATATATTGACATTTCATTAATGGACATGGAATTGACTTTTGTCTGCTTGACCCAGACAGTTCAGAAATTAAACCTGACAAAATATCACTTATATTGTTTATCTGATTCCATCAGGTTAGTTAAGAGCAATATATTACCATGATATATGTATTGAAAACAAACAGTGACATGACCCTGAAAGATAGTCGCTGCAGAAACAAATTAAAAGATTACAACAAAGGTAGATGTTTTCCAAGTGAACGTTTTATAATCAGGAAATAGGATAATGTTAACAGGTTATATAATCTTCCTTTATCAAAGTAAATTAAACTTAGCTAACCTAAATGAACTATCACAGAACACAAAGAGTGATTTCCTTTCAAAATGTCAAATGTCCTGTTTGGTATTTTTAGAATTGCATTTTTCTTAGATACTATGCTTTAGCTAACCTTTATGTTCTATTACAGGACATAGTGAATTATTGCTCTCCCAAATGTGTTTCAAATATCTTGTTCGGCGTATCATGTAAAACATTACATTTTCCTTTGAGACAATCAGTATTGTATCATGTATGGCTGTGTTTTATTACAATCGACGTACTAATTCAATTTACAATGGAATTTAAATTCATATACGTAAAATTCATTGGTCTTTAATTCTAGTCCCTAAAATATGTCGATTTTTTAAGTAAGATAAATTGACATGGAACTGATTCCTGTCTACTTGACCCAGACAATCCAGGGAATGAAATAGACAACTATCTATTACATCAGGTTAGTACAAGGAAGTATATTATTGTGATATATTCCTTGAAAAAAAGGACTAAATGGTACATTAAAATAACTTCACCAAGATTACCAAGACATAGGTGTCTCCCAAATCACTAATATTGTTTATCTGATTCCATCAGGTTAGTTACAAGCAATATATTGCCATGATATATTCAATGAAAGCAAACAGTTAAATGTCCCTGAAAGATAGCACATGACAAAATGGAATCATTGAATTAAAAATCTAAAGATCACGAAAAACATAGGTGTCCCCCAACTGATATGAATCAAATTGGAATGGAATTTTAATTGATATACGTAAATTTGATTGATCTTTAAATCTGGTCCAAAAATATGTCGATTGTAAAATAAAATAAATTGACATCGCAATCCTGTCTACTTGACCCAGACTATCCAAGTTGACAAACTATCAACGTCATCAGGTTAGTGCAAGGCATTATATTACTTTATTTCATATTAGTTCTCGATTTGACTTTTTAATTGATGTAGACATGGTCATGTGGCATACATTAATCTGCATTATTTGTCTTATTTTGAAAAAAATAAATATATGTTTCAGTATCATAACAAAAAAAAGTTTGACTTAATTGATAAGGATTGATCGAAATTATTTGTTCGGTTCATTCGAAATGTTGTGCACACCCTTGCCGTAACCCTCTATACGGTGCGATCAATCCTTAAATAACAATAAATTACTAATATCGGTCAAAATGAGCTACATCTCTTCCAAGGTATCGTACTTTGGTATTTTGATAAGGTATTTTTCCTGAAGCCTATTGTTTGAATAACCATAGTGTACTAGCATCGATCATAGCGAATTACGTTCCTTCCGATGTGATAATGTATTTTTCTTGAAGCTTAAATAACCTGAATGTACTATTACACGACACAATAAGCCATCGAAATGTTTGTCAAATTTCTAGGTTTGTATTTAAAAAAAAAAATTACTTAGAGACTATAGCTTAACAAACCGTAATGTACTTTCATAGGAAATGCTGAGTTATTTCCCCTCCAAAAGTGGAATATCTTATCTTGCAATTTAAAGCATTGCATTGTCCGTAGAGACTACAGCTTTGCTAACCTTAAAGTGCTATCATCGGACATAATGAGTTATTTTCCTTCCAAATGTGCGTCAAATGTCTTTCTTGGCTTATTACAAAATGATATTTTCCTTTGAGACTATCAGTATTGTATATGGCATAGATATCTTTTATGCCAATTGACGTATTATGAATCCATATTTAATTCAAATTACGATGGAATTTAAATTGATTGATGTAAAGTGCATTGTTCTTTAAATCTGGTACAAAAAAGCTATGTCATTTTTTCGATTGTGGCTAATTTTTAGTGGAATAACTCACTGCATACACAACTGTGACTATCACATATTGTGCATGTAAATGTTTACAATGCATTTCAATATGACATTAATTTTCTAACCAAGTCGGTGGTGTAATGCTTTGTTTGCTCGCCAAAAAAATTTGTAGATCACAATCTGCATAAGATCAGATCTCTCTCTTGCTCCCTTTAATTGATATGTCGTGGTGTGATAGCTGCGGAAACCCTATGCGTGTGCTCTTCTTTCGTGAATATATAATATATATAATGATATGATATATACATGGTTCGGACAATCGTACTGCTCGTAGCTCGCCAGGAAGCTTTGTAACATTGTCATATGTTTTAAATTGACATTTTAATGGGCTGATACATAGGATCACTCGCACGTGACCCGTAATGGAATTGATCCTGATTTCACAACATATTAGCAAAGGGGAGCAATTGAGAAGTATGATTTTGATCAGAATGAGTACATGGTGGATTCGAGCTCCGGTCGTTTAAACACAGACTTTAAGAAATGGTATATATTGCTTCACCGCTAAACACACAGTAAGATGATTGTCTGGTTAGCTGGAAATCATGATAATGTGTCGGAGTGGAGTGGCATATCTACCCATGAACTGTTGTTTTATATAATCCAACAAAGCATGTTGGTCTTGTACAAAGAGGACATCACTATCATCCTATCGAATATAACTTGTTCTCGCCATAATATAGCTGACATATTGTCCATTTTGCGTTAAACAACAATCACTCACTCAATACAATGTTTTATCTGATTTCAGGAATTTTTTGTATGTATTCACATGTAGACAAAACTTGCATGATCGTATCATTGCTCTGGAGTTTTGGCCCATACAATTAGCTAAACCCAACCACTTTTGTAGCCACCCAGGAAAGTGAGGGGTCATGCATGTATATTAGTGGTTTACATATTTCTATCTTGTTTCTGTCCCTACGATAGTTCTATAATATTGGAGAAATGTTCCGTCAGTGTGGTATGTTTTTTCTTTTTATTTTATTAATCATTTTACGCATTCACGGACCATGATTATCTTTTATCATGGATTTTCAATTTCTCCACAAATTTGTTTTCTTAGTCTTTAGTTTGCTATTGATTTTTTTTCTCCAAGAAAGTCGAATCATTGATTTGCTTCTTTTATTTAGTTGTTTATACATTGCTATGTCCCCATGCGGTTTCGAGACGAGTGCACCCCTTTTGTAATTAACAAAACCGGATGAGAACCCGTGCCGTATTGGTGATAGGGTTATATGAGGTGTTAGGTAATCAAACTACCTAACTGATTGAGCCTCCCGGGCATTCTCATAATTGGTTATTTTATGCAGTTGGTCATATTATCGCGACATTTTGATTCTATAATGGATGTAGGTATTATGGGCTATTAAATTTTTTCCTGCAATTTCAATATAGTTTTACTTTGTGAGAGTAATTTCTTTGGGGCTGTTTATTTTTGTTTGTTCGTTTGATGGTGGTTCAACTATATTTCAATTATATCGTGGCGGTCAGTTTTATTGGCAATGGAAAGCGGAGGACCCAGAGAAAACCACCGTCCTGTCGCAAATCACTCACAAACTTTATCACATAATGTTGAACACCTCGCCCCGATCGAGATTCCAGCTCACATCAGTGGTCATAGGCACTGATTGCATAGGTAGTTGTAGATTCAACTACCATACGATCATGGCCACGACGGCCTCAAAGCTGTTTATCATTCCATGATACGATGATTGGTGATGATGTTTAGTCGACCATAGTATTTAATCAAGCTTGGTGTCCTTTGGACACAGTAGTTTTTTGTTGGTCTAAGCATCAACCTGATAGGTAGCATATTAAGAGTGACGGCACACTTACACTAATTGTTGCCATTCCGTATGATCAGTGCGGGACAATTATAGGAACAGGCTGGTTAGACTGATACAATCCAGGTACCATAGAGATAGTGACGGCATGCTTAGATTGTTCAGTACATTAAGCAACGTAAGATTGACGACATATTATGACTGGTCGGTACCATATCGATAGAGTGACGGTACGCCTGGACTGACTGCTACCATTCCATGCGATCAGCACAGTAAACATACACAAACTGACGGGTTAGACTGACGCAATTGAGGTATCATAGCCATAGTGACGGATCGCTTCGATTGCCCAGTGTAATAAACAATAGATAGGAGGAAAGATCAGCATCATAAAAATAGCTTTGGCTTAGATTTATCTCTACACTAGCAAGAAAGTGGCCACATACATTGGCTGATCAGAACCATTGCAACAGAACGCTCGTCGCTGTCTGTTAATTAATACCAGATCAATAAAGTACTCACACACTTGGACTGCCCGGTACAATAGCGCACAATTCAGACACATTACCGCGGTAATATTAAATAAATGTAAATGATTCCTGTCTACGTGACCCAGACAATTCAGGAAATACCATTGACAAATTATCCTTTATATCATTTATCTGATTTCATCAGGTTAGTGCAATGCATTATCTTACTGTGATATACTCATTAAAAAAAAACACATTTAAATGACCCTGAAAGATATCACATGACATATTAAAATAACTTCACCAATATTACCAAGACAACGGTGTCTCCGCAATGATCATGTTATAATCCGAAAACCAAATACAATTAACAAGCTATTTACGTTCCTTTATCAAAGTTGATAATGTTTTAATCAACCTTAATGTACTGTCACAAGACATATTGAGTCATTTTCCTTCCAATTATCATTTTTCTTTTCTGGTTTCTAAGCATTTAATGTCTTGAAACTATGCTTTAACCATATGGCCTTAATGAACCATCCCAGGATGTAATGATTCATTTTACCTTCTTTATAACCTTAATGACTTGTGACTGCTTCAGATTTTGTTTTCTTACCTCTATCACCAACAAGACTCCCATCGAACTTATATATATACGGAACACGGAACGTGTCTTATCATAAGCAGCAATCGCTTACCCTTCGAGAGCACATGCGTTCACTCCATGTTTATCTCCTCGCCAACGAAGTTGCGAAGGGATAGAGTAACGCTACCGTCCGTCCTTCCGTAACATCATTGTGAACACTCTAGAATCAACATCCTTCAATGGAGTTTTACCAATCTTGGTACATACTTATTTCTAAAGAGAATCTGGAATCCTATTGATTTTCAAGGTCATAGGTCAAAGAGTCAATTTTTAAGCGAGGGGATACGCCACGCTTTGCGTTGCGCTTGTTTTTGGTGGATCTGTGTTGCTCATTTTGTTATGTTTTCGGTGTTGTGTTGTGTTTTTTTGTCTTCCTTCTGTTTTCTTGATTGACATTTTACTTTTCTCTTACGTTTATTTTGTGTAAGACAAAATAAATAAAACAGTTAAAGCTTTTCACTGTCGTTTTGAGTTTTAGTTAATTAATGTTGTTTTTCACTCCTTTTTCAGATATATTTTCTTCAGGATATGAACCACTTTGTCTGAAGAGTATGTGGAGAGGATGAAAGTTGTTGTCAAAAACAGTTGATTAAGGGCACACATATTTATTCATATAATTTTGGCTTTATTTGATGGAGTTTGACGACACTTTCAACAATATTTCAGTTATATCGTGGCGGTCAGTTTTATTGGTACAGGAAACCGGATGACACCGACCTATCGCAAATCACTAACTAAATTTATCACATAATGTTGTAGACCTAACTCTGGTCTCGATTCGAACTAACAACATCAGTGGTAATATGCACCGGTTGCATGGATAGTTGTAAATCCAAATACCATACGACCAGCAGACACATTGCCATTTGCTATGAAAAAATAAATCAACTCATGGCGTCCTTATGTTATTTGTGTGTGGATGCGTATAGTGATGTCCAACACATATTGTTTCTTCGTCTTTAATACCCTATGTTGTCAGTTTCTATAAGACTGTTCAATTTTTATAGCACCTTCGATCTTCTCTAACATTTATTTTCAGAAAATGATCAGCAATGTTATAAAAAATTAAGTTGGCTGTTATGCTAATATTGCTAAGAAGGAATGTTGGGCTCATACGAAGTAAGTACAGTGACCGGTCATATATATGTGTGTTAGGGGTATCGAAGTTGCTTCTGTTTTCACGGTTTATTTTATAATTCTGACAGCTTGGTATTTGTCGTGATCTGAGTGTATGTGGTGGTTACTAAAGAGAGAACTTGACACACTTTGATGAGACTTTAAATATATTGTAATACTGTTAATCGTAGTTGAAATGGGGTCCCTCGTGGTTTTTAACTGCCTATGATATCAGTGCCTATCAGCGGAGCTAACGTTGTGAGTTCGAATCCCGCTGAAGAGAGGTGTACTCAATACAACATTATGTGATACAGTTTGTAAGTGACTTGTGACATGTTGGTGGTTTTCCCCGGTTACTCCTCTTTCCTCCTCCTTTTAAGATGACTGCGGCGATATAACTGAAATTTTGTTGAAAGTTGTGTAAAACAGCAAGTGAAATATTTAGGTAAGATGCAATTTACCAAACCACTATTGACTAATTAGAGCATTCAGCTGGTCAGGGACAGGTGTCAAGAAAGATTTACTTTGGGGGCATACATTTCTACCGGATATAACGGGGTTTCGATTATGTCCCTTGAGAATTGGTCATCTCCAGATGAGGTTTTTTCTAGCGATGCTTGATTAGATGGATTTGCGGCTATATCTTCAAATCAGTTTTTTCATGGTTTATTTCCATCATTTATCAAGGAAAATCAGTTGCATATTAAATGCTTTAGATCATTAAATTTATATTAATAATGGTTTAACTTTTACATGAAATTGGACAATGACAGAACTCCCCCTTTTTATTTTTAATTTGCTCATTATGCTAATAGAGGTAGAGACTACAAGAGTAGCGACCGTGTGAAACGGGGAATCAATTTCGAATATCCGTAGGACAAAATACAAGACCGAGACAAGCGAAAAAAAGGTGGGGACAGACCAACAATAAAACACAAAGAAATCCGTACATATAAACAGCACACAACATTGAAAACTAAAGCTTGGGCAACACGAACTCCCATCAAAACCGGGAGTGATATTAGGTGCTCCGGAAGGGTAAGCATAATATGAGCAACCGGGTGAGCGATTCAGGCCAACTTGATTGTGTTAAATTGTGCTACATTAAATTTTCTTTGGACAATAATTTTTTCCCAATATTCAAAATATTTTATCATTTCAGACATCTTCCTGTAGTGACAGTGGTGCAGACCTTCAACATGCTGAACTGGAAGATTCTACATTTTTGCAGGAACCAACCGTGCAGCTTGATTTGAGTGATTCATCTGATAAATCAGAAATTGGTCTGAAAACAATTGAAAGCAACATCAACACATCTTTACTGTTTCATGATTATATTGGGCCAGTTGTCACAGAAAATCTTCCAACAAAGATTGATAATTGTGAAGCAACTATCACTATCGCAACAACATCAGTTTCAACACAAACAGACTTTGATGACGTCATGACTTGTACCGCTAATATCCACACACAAACTGACATTCATCAGACCAGTGAGATGGGATGTCAAGTTGACAGGCCAGTACTAACCTTTGAGGACATTCAAGATTCAGATGAGAAAGTCATGTTTTATACAGGTATTCCCAATGCAGGTACATTTTGTGCTTTATTTGATGAACTAGATGACTTCCAAGAAAACACTCAACGACAACGTACTGGTTCCGGAGAATCCAGTGATGGTGGTAGGCCCCGTTTACTTCGTCCTATTGATGAATTCTTCCTTGTTTTAATGAGACTAAGATTAGGGATTAGGACTATTACTGGAGGACTTGGCATTTAGATTTTGTATTTCAAAGAGTACATGCTCATCAATTGTAGATGTCTGGATAGATTACCTAAGTGTAAAGTTAGATTTGTTAGTTTTATGGCATCTCGTGAAATAGTAAATGAAACCATGCCATCCCAATTTGAGGAAAACAATTCAGACTGCCGTGTAATCATAGACTGTACGGAAATTAACACAGAGACACCCCAGTCACTTGCTAACAAGTTTTTAATGTATTCAAACTACAAGTCGCACATGACGTGGAAAGCCCTTCTAGGTATTAGTCCGTGTGGTATGATAACATTTACATCTGATTTGTGGGCAGGCAGCATCAGTGACAAACAGTTAACTAGCAAATGTGGAATTCTTGAATTGTGTGAAGAGGGCGACTCAATCATGGCAGATAAAGGTTTTTTAATATCTGACTTGATAGCACACAGAGGTATCAAACTTGTAATGCCGCCGTTCAAAAGCAGAGACGTCAGTTTACCCGTAGAGAGGTGGAAGAAACCAGAAGAAGTGCGAACTTGCGAATTCATGTTGAACGTGCAATGGAACGTGTGAAAAACTTCCGTATAATACAAGGTGTTATGCCAATTACATTAGCTAGGAAGGCCAGCAAAACTTGGAAGTTATGTTGTAGATTATCAAATTTACAGCCTCCTCTTGTTCATTGTCCAAACGAGGACTGAATTTAAAAAACCCTCAGACATGAAGAATTTTATAAATTGATAAATTAGCATAAATGTGATACATTTGTAAATTAACTACCTTTTTCTTAAGTGTCATAATTGGTGATAATAGATATTGAAACTGACATCATGTACATACATCTATATTGTTTAGTATTTTTTATGTCGTTGCCTAATTACATAATATGCAAATATTCTTTTTGATTTTCGAAAATCATTGCATTTGGGTTATATCAGCATGATCAGTATATATTGTATTTATTTTTATCTGCAGACCTTGAATCAAAATTCTTAGCAAAAAGTAATGATCCTACACATTTGAATGCTTTACAATGATACATGCTTGCTTTGCTCCTCATCTTATTTTATTTTGTTGTGGAATGTACATGATGTATTGTAATAATTAAAATTCCACAATTGTGAACAGACATTCCATTTCTTGCCGTTCATGGTGTACCGAGTTGTTTTTGTGGTTTTGTTTTATTTGTATTTTGTTGGGTTTTTTTTTGGTGGGGGTGGGTTGTTGGTGCCTATTTATAATTAGAAAGTGTTGTATTTAAGACTTCCTTGGCAAACCATGCCAACTTTATTATGCTACACAGCTAAATACCTTCCCCATTTGAAACAGATCCAGATTCAAATTTAGTTTGTATGCAAAAAATTAATTCCAAAATGACATTGACCTGGTTATCGATTTTTGAATTTTGGTGTCCACTTTCAACAATATTTCAGCTATATCATGGCAACCAGTTTTAGCGGTGGAGGAAGCCGGAGTACCCGGAGAGAACCACCGACCATGGGCAAGCAACTGGTAAACTTTATCACATGCGGCTGCGAGTCGAGTGCACCCTTTTTGGTAATTTATAAAGCCGGGCGCGAACCCACGCCGTATTGGTAATAGGCTTGTATGAGTTGTTAGGTGATCAAACTACCTAACTCATTGAGCCACCCGGGCCCTTACCATCAAATGAGATAATCCCAATCTAATTAAAATTAGCTCTACACACTGTGCTCTCTATTTTCCGTGTGTGTAGCACACAAGCAACAAAAAAAGAAAAAGAAAAAAAACGATAGAAAATAGGGAGCAAGTGCGTAGATCTAATTTTAATTAGATTGAGATAATCCGGAAAATATTTTATACTAAGATATTATTCATTTATTGCATGCTGGTGGGGGAAATATGAAAATTTATTCACCCAAGAGTATGATATTCACCGAGGGCATCACCCGAGGGAATATGATATTCGTCGGTGAATAATTTTTCATATTTCCTGTACCCGCATGCTATCAATGTTTTATTATACCGAATGAAATCAAGAAAACACATATATGTAAAATACTGCTGGCAAACATATTCTAAGTCCATTGGAACGTTGTCTCAGATATTTAAAAACCACATTGTAGCCCAGGTAAACAGTAGCATAAAAAGTTATAGGGTAAAGCACTAAAAGTTGTGAATAAAAATAATTTAACATTATTCCCAAATATTCACAACAGTAACATAGATAATGCATAAAATATAACATGGCCAGAAAACAAAATACTGCTTGAAGTGAACATTTCACGTCATGTCAAACTGACATTGCACTAAATCTAAGATTGCACAGGATGAAAATATCTTTGTATTTCTGCTTCTTATTTGCCACAAATGAGCCATTTGAAAAAAAATGCATCGTTTAATAGAAAATTTTCAGATGCAAAATACTTAAAAATTAACATTTCTGATAAAAAGATTCTTGCTTTCAAAAACCATGTAAAAAGAATACCAATATGCATATAAACTTTAAGTTTTACAAAAAAAAAAGAAAAGTAAATAATATATACATAACTTGGCCGAAAAATAAGGCTTAAAAGAATGTCTAAAAATTAACATTGCACTAGACAAAAAATATACCCTGTCCAAATTAAGCTTTTAATTTCAACACTGCTATCAGTTGTTCAAAGCATGACATCACATTTACAACTTATAACCTAATCTGTGTCAGCTAGTGCCAAAGTCCATCTATTTTATGTATTACTATGTTTTGATCCACATAACATTTTCTACAATTTGTGACATTTAATGTCATCATCCTGCATTAGAATTTATGTACATTTGTATTTAACCAAACACCAGAAACATTAAAATTGAAAGCTTAAGGCGGACAGCATGTATCTCTTTGTTCTTGAAAGACTTCTGGTTTTTGAAGAATACACCTAAATATAATACAGTTCCTTATAGAATAATATAAGTGCCATAACAAATTTTGTATGGGGAGTTAGATATACAACTGTTTGCCACGTTTCACTCGGCTAGAAAAAAGCTCTGGAATAATACCGTTGACATAAAAACTGTTAATGTGAGGTAACATGGAAGTTTCCCAGAAGATATAATCATATTCAATACGTTGGATACTGATGTCTTTCATTGTCTACACTACAAAGTCACACCATGGTCTTTTGCAAACAGCCATATGTCCCTGAATTTGATAATAATAATGATGGTTTTTTTTGTGTTTTAATTCACCATTTACAAATTCACAACAAAAGTCTTTTTCCATTGAAGCCCCTTTTGGAGTCGATGAACGATATTTGAATGGACACTTAATCTCAAGTAGACCTTGCGGTTCCTCACAATGTTCACAGTTAACAAACCCATCAGGGCTGGCTCCAAGATGTGGGTACATGTAATTTACAACTAAACCTGATTGTCTTACAGTGAGAGATTTGTGACATTTTCCCATTCTCGTTGAATACTGCCTTCTTGCTGCTGTTTCGTGGTTCCTACCCCAACGTGTGGCATCAGTATCAAAGGGTGTTGAATACAGAAGTGTTTTAACCAAATAGTCTGGGGATGTTGATGCTGCTCTTTTACATACAGAACCAAAATTGGATGCAGTGATCCTCCCATGACGAGCTTTCTTCCAGTTGGGGTTCATGGTTTGCCCTCTTGACAACTCTTCGGTTAGATAGCATTCAGCAGGCAACATGTTAAGAGAGTCGAAATACTCTAAAAAATTTTCCGATTCATTCTTTAAATTAACACCATCACGAATCTGAATGTCAATTGTGTGGAGTACTGGTAGTGTTTTCTTTGGTGGAACATTGTTACTTTTAAATGACTTCAGCCATGCTGCATTTGGGTTGACATTGATAAGTTTTGAGCGAAAGTTCTTAATGTTGACAGGCTTTATGATGTTTGTTGTGTCAAGTTTTGTAACATTGGTCTTTGATGTCGACGTAAAGGTGTGTTTTGTAAAGTTCAGATCCTGAGACTTTTTAGGACTAAGTCACCTTTTTCTTGGTTGGTTCCACTTGCACTGTTGAGATGTTGAAGAAAGTGTGCCATCTGCTTTTTGGGTTGAAATGTCCACCAGCGCATACAACAGTGCAGCAACATGGTTACAAGTTTCACCTTTCCTGAAAAAAAAATAATCATATATATGTTTGTTCAAAAAATGTTATAAGTTTTGTGTGTAATTTTTTTTTTTAAGAAAAGGTGGGTGGGTGGCTGTTGATGAAGTATAAGCAAGGTCAAATAGCCAATTAAATA
>MJUT01055615.1:187597-218385 GCA_002080005.1 Gigantidas platifrons
TTTTTTTTGGTGGGGTGGGTTGTTGGTGCCTATTTATAATTAGAAAGTGTTGGATTTAAGACTTCCTTGGCAAGCCATACCTACTTTATTATGCTACACAGCTAAATACTTTCCCCATTTGAAACAGATCCAGATTCAAATTTAGTTTGTATGCAAAAATTCCAAAATGACATTGACCTGGTTATCGAATATGGCTTGTTGTACATGTAGCATAAAACCAATAGATATAGTTATTCAATGAAGGACTGTTTTTCATTGATGGTTAAATTAACCAGAAACCAAAAGTAAACATGATCAAAGGTACATAACTTTTATTAAACACAAAGCACTAAATAAATTTACAATGAACGTAATCAACAGCGAGATAAACAGTAGCATAAAAAGTTATAAGGTAAAGCACTAAAAGTTGTGAATAAAAATAATTTAACATTATTCCCAAATATTCACAACAGTAACATAGATAATGCATAAAATATAACATGGCCAGAAAAAAAATACTGCTTGAAATGAACATTTCACATGTCAAACTGACATTGCACTAAATCTAAGATTGCACAGGATGAAATATCTTTGTCTCGGTCAATCCCCCCCCAACAATAAATGTTGCCTAGTCCCATCCTGGTCTTTAGGAACCGGTGGAAATACTTTTTGGGGTTAAAATACAGTTCCCGTCCCATTGTCCAGGTGAGCTAAAAAATTTACGTCCCACTTACCTCATGCAAAAAAAAAAGTTGTTACCCCCATCCCCTTAAAAATAAATCAAAAGGACATCCTAATTTTATATACCTGCATGCTGGGAATTATAATTGATGGTTAAATTTAAACTGTTTTCCTCATAGAAGCTTCTAGATTTTTGAAATCTAAAGGTATCCCCCAGATGTAGCATTTGGTATAATATAAAAAAAAAAAAAATAATGTGCCACTCTTACATTTTCTCAAAACTATTTTTTTGTGGAAAATATTAGGAATGATTGGCATCTCTTGTTATAAATAGTGTATAAAATATGAAAGATTAGTAAAATAATCAAAGTTTTTCTCATGAAAGCTTCTACAGTTTAAAAATATTGTTTTCTAAAGGTATTACCGAAATGTGACAAGTATTATATATTTTAATAGTTATATTTTCCTGAAATATCAGTAAAGCTGGACATTTCTTGTTACAAATAGTACATAAAATATGTAAGATGAGTAGAACAGACATATATTTCCTCATAGAAGCCTCCATAATTTGTAAGTATAGTTTTATATTGGTATGCCATAACTGTGACTAAGATATGTATAATGATTGTATGAATCTTACAAGTATATAATACGCAATTGTTTGGAAAATATCTGGAAAGTTGAGGAATTTTTGTTCCAAATAGTACATAAAATATATAAGATGAGTAAAACAGTCAAGGTTTTCGTCATAGAAGCTTGTACAATTTTGAAATATGCTTTTCTAAAGGTATGCTCCAAATGAAGTCAAGATAAAAATAATGAAGTACGAGTACGACTAATATTATTAATACAACATGCATATATTAAACTTTTGGGAAAGATCAGAAATGATGGACATCTCTTCTTATAAATAGTATGTAAAATATGTAAGATGAGTAAAACAATCAAAGATTTTCTCATAACACCTTCTACAGTAAAGGTATTACCCAAATGCAGCAAATAAGTATATACATTTATCTTACTAGGAAGTTATATTTTCCTGCAATATTAGTAAAGCTCGACATTTCTGGTTACAAATAGTACATAATATATGTAAGATGAGTAAAACAGACAAATATTTCCTCACAGATTAGCTTCCATAATTTATAAATATAGTTTTATATAGGTATGCCATAACTGCGATTAAGATTACTTCACTTGTCATATGACCATATGTATTTTAAATATGCAAATTCTTCCTATTTAATTAACATGGATAAAAACACAAATATATCTTTCAGCAATTTTTGGCAGTAACATTTTTTTTATATTTATTGTCAAGCTAAAAAACAAAATAAAGTTTATTGTCATGGACATCTGGACTCAATCAACATCCTGTTTAAAGGTGTGAAAACTACATGGTGTCCAAGATACAAGAAGAATTGTTTAATACAAATTATGTAATAAACATTTCAGGTGTTTCTTAATTAGCCAATTCCAAAACGATGTAAGCATGATCAAAAATGTCCAAATATGTTTTTGCAATCACTCATTTCCTTTTGAACATTTAATTAAAGACTAATATTTTCACTTAATTAATGATAAACAAACAAATCAAGGAAAACTTTTATTTGTTCATGTAATTTAAGCTAATTATTTTGTCTTCGCCAGAGATATTAAGTATTCAATTTATTTAAAACAAAAGGTATGTTTAATGCATAAATACTAGTTGAATGCCACACTAAATAAAGTCACAGTTCTGATAGAAGTTTCAAATCTATTTTCCCTCTATTTGTTTTTTTTTAAGTTTGAATAATTCCTTTTCACATACAATTAATACATATCGTGATGGATCAATTATATGATTAAAACATCAATGTTTTTATTATTCAACTTGGAAAATAGTAAAGCAAAATATATTTAGAAACCATACTATAATTTTTGAATTCTATGACATCCTGTATTGATAAAAAAAAACCCACACATTATTTCCTTTTATACCCTTAATTAAAAAACAAAAAAAAAACAGATTGTCAAAAAACACACGAACAAAATAAAAAGATATTTACTTGAATTTCAAGTTTATACAAATGTACATGTATAACATAGAACAGCTTATTTTGTTTCAGCTTGTAATGTAAAATAGATGCAACAATCATAATTTTTAGCTAACAATTAACAATGATTAACTGACTTCTGTCCAACTTTAATAATTGTCATAACGACATTTATAAGGAATCTTCACTGCTTAGTGATTATTTTTAGTCTTTAACATATATATGTTCAAGTGTCAAGTTACTTCTACAAAGTCCAAGGGTATTTTATTTCAACTGGAGACAATTCAGAAACCACTTATCATAGTTGGAGAAAACTTTCATTGTGATTGAATACAATTTGGACTAGATACAGACATGTTGAAAAATAAGCTCAAATTGTCAATCATGCCACATTCATTTGAGTTTGTCAGTAATAAATGCAATCTTGAACCTCATATTTTTTCAGGACATGTCAAGTTCCTGTATTAAACAGGTACATACATGAACCAAGTCTCCACTAACTAAATATTACATTATGATATTGCAATGGTGGATCTGACTAAGGGTCTTGACCATTTAGTTTGTTTGAAAATTGAAATTTATCATATTGCTAATATTTTATTGGATAGATACAGTGGCAGATCCAGCAGTTAATTTTCATCAAGTAGGGTCCAGACAGGAGTGGTGAAAATCTCAGGGGGGAGGGACCCTGGATCTGTGTATGAGATGGATAATATATTCTCATAAACCAATGTAACATAGGTTACAGAGACATTTAAAATATATGAGGGGTGGAATTGTGTAACAAGACAAGTACATAATTATAATAAGCACAAACAATTTGATGTGCACGAAATAAGCAACAGTCAAGATAAAAGAATCCAATAACAACAAAAATACAGTTAAAAAGGAGAATCTTAACTTTCTCGGTTACTAGTTTGTGATAAATTTACATTTTTTTTTTCAATGCAGAATTTATTTTGGAATTAAAAAGGGAATTGAATGTCATAACATTTAGTCTGTTAATTAAGCATGCAAGTAAAAGAGTTTTCATATTATTTGCAAGCTTTTAATTTATTTTACATCCCTGAATTGGAATATTTCCTTTATAATCATAAAATTTTATAACCCTAATTTGCGAGAAAATATTCTTATGTGTACTAATTTGAATTATGATAATTCATGTTGGAGTAACTACAGTCCTGAAATTAAGTTCTAATAACAATTCTTCCTCCCATCCCATTGAATTAATTGTTAAAGTATTAATATTTAAAAAATGATATTTACCCTGCGGTGCATGTGCAGCTTGCTGAGTGGATGTGACCGGTAACTTTGGAGAGGCAGACCCAAACATGGTAATTTGGTTTCTTGGATGCAGTGTCAGTTGGCAAAGATGGTAGAACAAAACACTTTACAAAACAATGAGAACAATTGTCAATTATAGCACTGTAAGATACACTATGGACGTGACCATCCTCATACAAGACTTTAGCTTTTATCTGTATCTTTTTTTTTATCTTAGCACCTGATTGTCTAGCATCATGAGTTATATTGCTGTTCAAAACGAGGAAGTTGTACAAATCATTGTCACTCACTGCGGGTATAAGGTTGACGTTCTTATCCCAAACTGTCACGGAAGTTGCATCTGGCAACTTCTCACCAAGTGGGGAAACTAACTTGTTTATGCACCTTTGGTTGTCCAAGTTCTCATCACGGTGTTTAATGTCCGAAAGTGGTTGTTTCTTCAATAGCAAAACCCCTTTGGCTCTTTGTAGCAGTTCACTTTTCGAACCGGCAACAAGTTCTCCATGTGAGCGAAGAAAATCTTTCAATTGTTTTACTTTAAACTGATCGAGATCGGCAATTGACACGTCCATACAATCGGTTGTTTACATTAACGACTGAACCGAGGAAAGTCATACTCACCGGAAATCGTAAAACACAGGAGATCTCCAATTCGACAAGGGAGGTAACAACGGTTATCGGACTGGGCTATATTACACAAAATACTGACGATCGAGGAACACGAACCCCACTTGCAACAGGGAGTGCTCCAAAAGGGCATCTGTCCCACATTGGTACCCTTCCTGTTATTCTAGTGATAAATCCGGTGAAAGTCATTAATGAGGAAATCGTCGTCAGATACGATCTTGCACATCTCCCAGTATTACATCCTATATATGTTCGTGTGTGTGTGTGTGTGTGTGTGTGTGTGTGTGATGTAGTGCGTGTGGCAATGATTGGATATTGGGCATCTTCATGCAATTTCCTGTACATAGTTAGCAAATCTCTTGGCATGTTTGCTCAATCTTTAAATGGTGGGTATTATGAAAAGTTATATGGTCAACCAAAATGTTAACAAAATTAACAATTCCATCTCACCTTCAGGTATTACTATAATTAACTATAATTAAAAAAAGGTCACGATCGCATGGCGACGTCGATCCAGGTTTTAGCATCTATAAAGACAAATGTGGCGGAAATAAAATGATTCTTTTAATTCAAGGAAGTGATAGTTTATTTGTTATTCTTCGACTCACGGTTTCTGTTTACCCCTATGGTACCTTTCAACTGTTCTTGCTAGAACTTAGCATGCTTAAGAAGAGCTTGGATATACCAAAGGGGTAATCAGAATCGGTCAATCGACACCAAAGGGCCAGAAGAAAAAGTACAAAAAGACAAACATCTACAAAACATCACAGAAAACTTAAGATCGTGTAATACGAACCTCCTTACAAACCGGAGATGAACTCAGGTGCTCTAATTGGGTAGCAGTTCCGGCTCCACAGGTGGCACCCCTCGGGTTAATCTAATTACAAAATCTGTAATGAGTCATGAATGTGGGAAGGACCGGGAAGTGTTTACGACAAGTTCAACAAATCCGTGGTCATTTGTGACACAGATATTTCATCGCGTTCAACCAGGTCATGGTGGCGACCGTAAATTCAGCTTAACAAACAGGAAGCATTGTGTCAGTACCTTCCTTCTTAGCTGTAACCTATTATCAAGGAAATCTGGAATATCGTATCAAATGAGAGAAGTAATATACTCCTTTGCAGGTACAGCTGTAATGTTGCTACCTATAAATAGAAAGTTTACAATGGGAAAATTGAAATCATCTTTCTTGCCGTAAAGTTTCGTTCTTAACATGTTGTTCATAACATATTATGTAATAAAATGCACCGAAAATTAAAAGGTATAGAAAATAACTTTCTTCGTGTAAAAATGTCGTATTATGAATTATTCGAATACGAATAGAAAACATCTAACATATTTTTTGTTGTGGAAAATGGATCTCATCAGAAAATTCACTTACTTTCATCTTAGCAATAGTTTATTTCTATATGCTTTACTGTTTAAAAATTTTGTGTTCGTTTCAGTCAAAGCTTTCTAATCTTTTGATTACGTGCGTACCTGCTGACTATTTACCTGGACGGATGTCGTTCGCACTAGTTTATATATCTACGTCATTATTGATAGACACCCCATGTTTTAATTACAATGTATGTTGCTGACATTTTCCTGTTTGATGGCATTTTGATTGTAGCAATTTAAATGTTAAGGATAAAGGTATGAGAATACTAAAACACAAACATGTACATGTAACCTTATGTAAAATGTAATACATACTGTTTGAGTCATCTCTCAAAAGTCACGTGACCTCAAAGCGATAATTCCACAAAGACAAGATGGCGGGACTAAGCAGGTGAAATAAGTTAATATCAAATCATTTGTTATTATATTGAGCTAGAAATGAATAATAATGATATTAAACCCATGAGGTAATTACAGTGTACGTTACTGACATTTACCAGTTTGATGGCATCTTTGTTTTCTTAGCAATTTAAATGTTAAGTATAAAGTTCAGAGAATACTAAAACAAATTAGTAACCTGATGTATAATTCATCAGCTGTGTTCCTTGTGAACAACATGTCAGGTAGAGGACATTATACAACAAAATGTTTTCTCCCAGAATTAATGATTTGACAAAATAAACATTTTTATGTATGCATCCACACTGGTCTGTATAAATACATAAACTCATTCAGAACGGATGTTCGTAATTAGTTCAGCATGTGCTAAGTAAACAATATCGGCATTGTTGATATGGAGAGTGAAGTATGTCGTATTAGAATTGCAAATGAAGTGTGATCTTAATAAATACAAACCGATCTTTTATTAACAATCAAGGTAGTTAGAAGTATAAGTTAACTTGCACTAAAATACACCTGTAACATGCTATCAACATTAAGTCACATGAAAAGCGCGATAACTCAATTTGTCATTATATACTTTCCATTGAACATTCATATAATTCATTGATGAATATTGCCTGTCGTGATCCAATAAAGTGCTGCGTATTAAGACGTACTACTTGAGGTTGGTTATTTCTTCAGTTGTCTTAACTGGTGATATGGTTGTTGATTGCGTAAAGTCCAGTGAGGGCCCGGGTGGCTCAATGAGTTATAGATAACCTAGCAACTCACACAAGCCTATCACCAATACGGCGTGGGTTCGCTCCCAGTTTTGTGAATTAAAGAAAGGGTGCACTAGACTCGCAGCTGCAAGGGATAAAGTTTACTAGTTGCTTGCCCATGGTCGATGGTTTTCTCCGGGTACTCGGGCCTCTTCCACCACTAAAACTGGACGCCATGATATAGCTGAAATATTGTTGAAAGTGGCGTTAAAACACCAAACATCAAATATGCTATGTACATTGTGCAGGGACGAGACAAACTTCAACAATACATACAAATTACGCAGAAATAATTTAAGAATGAGACAGTGTGGGCAATAATTGTGCAACAGGAAGATATATGAAGTCTTTATTGATATATACCTCATGTTGTGATCACAATGTATGTTGATGACATTTTCCAGTTTGATGGCATTTTGATTTTAGCAATTTAAATGTTAATGGAAAACGTGATGGTCTTAGCAAGTTAGCGTGAAAGTTTAAATGATAATGAATAAAAGACATTTGTATTAATTGATTTTAAAAATAGTATGCCGTAGGTAGAATTTGGTGATTGACGTTGCCTGTAGCACCAAATAATGGGGATCGCCATTTTTCAGAACTCTGTAATGTGAGGAGACAAGGGACATAATCCATTCTCGGATCATATCTGCGATTAAAGCTCTTCCGAAAGAGCCGTAGCGTCACAATAGCGGTATCGTATATTATATCAGCATTGATCAGTTGCAATTTCATCATTAAAACTTATGTAAATCGTAAAATAACGTTTTATATTTATCTTTTGATATTTACAAAATCACTATGACTTCATGTTAAGCATTTTATTGCACTAACGAAAAGGGAAAGTGTCAGAAGAATTGTTTTGTGTAATTACCGATCAGGACTACCCTTGTCAGCACATCGACCAGTGACCTCGAAAAACACGGAAAAGTACGCAAGCATTGGGGACAAAAAAGAAAAAAACCATGTGTACACTTAAAACGAGTTAAAACTGACAGTTATTTAACCTACGGCCAATCACGTTAAGCTTGAAATTATAAACGTAGAACCCCCCCTTTTTTTAATAAAAAACCCTTTGTTTTATGAAAATGTAACATGGGATGGGAATATTAAGAAAAAAATAGAACGATATACAATTATAAACATTGTATTGCAGTTGATCTGATATTAAAACATAACCAAACGGGCACGACGTTGGGAAGGGTCGGATACCTGTTATTTATTCAACTAATATGATCCGTCCCCGTGATGTCACATGCATAGGTGTCATGACCGCATACAATACGACAGGAAATTCTAAATATTCATATTTCTAATTGGGTATATTAATGTTAATAAAGGTGCTTTTTGTTTAATAATTAGTTATTTACGAATAAAAAGTTATAATGTTCTGAATTATAACAATCGTTCAACTGACTGGAGTTTTCCTTTAAGTACAAATGTCAGAGAATAGTAAAATTTACCACATGTGTTCCTTGTGAACAACATGACTGGAAGACGACATTGTACACACTTTTCTTTTTTCAAGAATGAATTAATATGTAAAGAAATAAAATGTCTGTGACAACAATAGACAGTCGACATACTTATGGGTACAAACTGTACTTCTCTTCTCGCAGACTTGTATTTTTATTCGCATGAGACATACTTCATACATGGGCTTCTCAATAAAAACGAAAAATGTTACGTTCCTCTACATATACGATGTCCATTCACCAAATAATTCTAGGCTTGACGATTTCGCTGATCGCATATATCACATTGAGTTTCAAATAAAGGATACCACAGATACAGATAGGTCTGCTTTATACCTTGACATACACCTCGAAATCGACAGTGAGGGGAGATTAAGAACGAAGCTTTACAGCAAAAGAGATAATTTCAAACTTTCCATATGTGTGTAGCAACATTCCAGCAGCACCTACATATGGAGTATATCTCTCTCAGTTTATACAATATTCCAGAGTTTGTGGTTGATAGACTGTTGCTGCTAACATGGTGGGGTTTGTTTTTCTCGATCTTTAGCTGTATGTGTATGCTTTTTAGATCCTTGTTTGTCCTTCGATTTACGGATTCTAGTTACCAATTATTATCTTTAAATTTTCTTGTATGCAATTTTCACATGACAAATATTATGTTCTGTACATTTTTATTTTTTTCACAATTAAACTGGAGGTAAAGAGAAACGAAAGAGCTTGGTTGAGACGAAACAACTTAGTCTCTTGTTCCGGATACGGTGTGTCTATTTTATACTTAAATCTACACATGGTAGATAACATGCAATAATTTTTTTTTTTTGTAATTTGCTTATTTTTAAAGAAAAGCAGAGGCAGATACAAATACAGAAAAAAACACATATGATATGCATATACAATTTTTCCTAAACATAAGACATTTAATTTATAAGACCAACATTTTGTAACACTACACTCAAGCACCAAGGAGATTTGGCAACCACTTTTTACATATATATTCTTTTTGTGTAGAGGATAAGAAATTGATGGTTGTCTTTTCTATTTTAATACAATATTTCAGGTATTTTATACCACCTTTTAAACTGGGTTTATCACCCAAACATCTACATTTATATAAATAATACTTTAAAATCAAAATGACTTGGTTAATAGTGTTATCTGGATCTAAAGGATTTGCTATACCCAAAATAATATTAGGTGCATTTATGTAACGCATGTTCAAACCACAACTTTCTAGAATATTTATTAATGAAAACCAAACATTTTTTGTGTAAGTGCATTCCCAAAATTGATGCAATAAGCTCTCTTTGGTTTCTGTACAGAAGGTGCATAGTTCTGTTTCCTTTAAGCCACACTTGAAAAGAAAAGAGCGTGTAGCAGTAATTCTATGGGAAAATTTGAACTGAAAGTTTTGAAGCTTAGTGTTTCTTGTAGTCCTAAAAGGGGAAGTATAAATATACCCCCAATCATCTATTTGTATTCCTAATTCTTGAGCCCATTTGTTTTGTGACCTTAAAGGACTTTCTTTTATGTTTTCTAAATACAATTTATAATAATATTTGCATGTTTTTGTATCACTTTTTAATCTGTCAACAATGTCATTTTTAATATCATGCAGCCTCCAAAACTCTGAAATAAGGTTTTTCCATCTCTTTGGGACTGCACCCACAATACCATAATATTCTAGAAAGTTTTTACTTATCATATATTTGTTTTGAAATTCCTGATATGACAAAAACTGTTTATCTTCAGAAATAATATCATTAATAAAAAAAAACACCATTATAACAATATTTTTCAATAATAAAAAAAATAAAAACAATTACCATTTCTTTTAATATCAAAATTAAGCCAAATGGGTTGAATCAAGATGTTAATAATATCTTTTTTCTCTTCGTATTTTAAGGTCAACAGTTCTGACAAATTAAGCAGAATATCTCTCCAAATGGATTTAACTTTTTGGAAATACTAACCAATCCCTCTTTTTTTAAGTACAATATCTTATCTCCCCCATATTTTTCTATATAAGTTAGCAATACAATTTTCCAAGGGGACATATTCATGGGATCAAGAAGTTTATGAAGCCAAGACATTTTTAGTGCCTTACAGAAAGATTCAATATGTGGCAATTTGAACCCCCCTTCTTCATAGATGTTTATAATAACATTTCTTTTAATTTTGTCAGGTTTCCCATCCCATAAGGATTTATAGAAAATGGCTTGTATTTCTTTCGTAACTTGAACAGGAGGGTTTGGTAATACTGTGAGAATCTGCACCAAAATCGGGAGGGCTAATGTTTTTATGATTGTTATTCGGCCAACATAGGTTAAATCCCTGTATGCTCATGAGCTCATGAGCTTAAGATATTCTTTACCTTTTTTATTTTTTCATCAACATTTTCCACAGTTTTGTCTTCTTTATAAAGATTGAAATGAATCCACAAGAGTTTAAATTTTCCAGAAGTATTCCAAGCTAAATGTTTTTCTGGTGACAATTTGTTATCACTACCTAATCTTGAGCCAAGCCATATATCGAGGTTTACTCGCAGTCCAGCACAAACAGAGAAGCAGTCGAATATATTCAAGGCTTATTCAAGAGAATTTTTATCATCACCTAATATCAATGCGGAGTCATCTGCATATTGACTAAGTAGATATTCAGATCCATTTATTGTCACACCAGACACGAGAGGATCATTCTTAAGGGCTGCACTCAGAAGTTCCAACACAAGGATGAAAAGGTACGGAGATAAAGGATCACCTTGTCGGGACCCTTTCTAGTAAGAACAATTTTGATAAATGACCATTATTAATTATAGCACTAGAAATATCTGTGTTAAAAGATTTGATCCATTTACGAAATGTTGGACCAAAGCCATAAAATTCAAGGGTTGTTTCAATAAAAGGCCATTCAACAGTATCAAAGGCCTTTTGAAAATCAACTAACATTAATAAACCAGGGATATCTTCTTCTTCTAATTTATCCATCAAATCTGAGATGATTCTAACACATTCACCAATATATCTCCCTCTTAAGAAACCTTTTTGTGTCTGACTGATAATATTTTGTAAAATAGGCTTCAGTCTGTTTGCTATACATGAAGAAGCTAATTTAAAATCAACATAAAGAAGTGTGATTGGGCGTCAATTTTTCATAAAATGTTTCTCTTTTCCTTCTTTTGGAAGGCATGTAATTAACCCTTGACGTTGGCTAACTGAAAATTTCCCCTTTTCTAAACTTTCATTTAAACAATTAAGTAAGGGGAACTTTATGTCATTCCATTTTTTTTTCTTTAATAAAATTCAACTGTGAAACCATCTATACCTGGTGATTTAAATTTTTTCATATTTTTCAAAGCACCTAAGCATTCCTGCAAGGTAATTTTGCCTTCGCAGGAGTTTACTTCTGCTTGACTAGGTTTTGAGATCAAGGGATTATCATTATTCAAAAATAACTGGTTATGTACCTCCTCATGCCTTGGGTTGGAATTTTATATAATTTGTCATAAAATAATTTTTGCTCAGAAAGGATGGCTTTTGGATCTTGAATAACCTGACTATTTTCTACCACTAATTTTGAAATAATTTTGTCTGTAAAATGTTTCTTTTCTAAATTACAAAAAAACCGGTATTCCTTTCCCCCTCTACTTGCCATTTTGCCTTTACCCTTGTAATAATTCCATTAATTTTTTCCTCCCTCAACATTTTAAGTTCCATCTCAACCCTGTCCATCTCCTGCTGTATCTACTCAGAGTTACTTTTAATAAATATATTATGTAAGTTATCTAATTTTTCATGCAGGAATATTTCATTCTTATCCTTTTCCTTCTTTCTGTATGAGGAACATGATATTGCTGTACCCCTAATTTTCATTTTAATAGTTTCCCAAAGCAAATGACTATCAATTCTAAATGTCTTATCAGGATTTTCAAGATCCATATCTGAGTCATATTCATATTCTGTAATGACTTCATTAATATTTTGTTTTACTTTGTTTACAAATTCAGTATCGGTCAACAAACTATTGTTGAATTTCCAAGTGCCGCGTCCTCTAGTCTGATTAATAAATTTAAGTTTCATACATACAGGTGAATGATTTGACCTATAACTGATCCCAATATCTGATGTTACAACAAATGGCTCTAAGTCTGAGGAAATACAAAATAATCTAGTCTTCCTAGTTTTTTATTTGGACCCCGCCATGAAATTTTTTTTTCACTTGGGTGTTGTACCCTCCAAATGTCTACAAGATCTAAATCATTCATCATTTGATGAACTTTGACTTGTGCTCTGGGATTATTTTCAGAATGATAATTAATAGTATCTTTGTCATAATTTTGAACAACGTTCCAATCACCCACTACTATCACTTATGTATTTTCATAAAGACAAATGTTACTTTTTAACGACTGAAAAAAATCAGGGTTGTCTTCATTTGGGCCATATATGGCTACCAATGTCAATCTGTAATCTTGGATTGTAATATCTAAAATGACAACATTTCCATTTATATCTAATATCTCACTATTAATTTTAAATTCAAACGAGTTCTTGAACAATTCTGCTACCCCTCTGCTCCTGCTGGAATAACTACTAAATTTACCAATATATCCCCACTCACCAAGCCACTGACTTTCATTTTCTAAACAACAATGTGTATCAGTTAAGACTGTTATATCATAACGTTCTTTACAAATAGAAAAAATATCACCTCTTTGTATCTTTTCAGCTAATCCCCTACAGTTTACAGATCCTATTATTACTGATGACATAATATCCAATATTTAAACAATAAAAATATATCAACATGCAAATAAATTTCCAACATGTTGCCATTTTTCCTTGGTGATTGAAACAAACTATTACATATACACATACACAAAGGTTCATATCTGTTCCTGCTTTTTATAAATATATTGAATAAAAAGAAGACACCCCCAAACCAACTTTTTTTTTATCTTGGAGCATAGTAAACTGGTTTCTATGTGAACTTGATGACCAACTATCATCAAAGACTGAAGATTGATTTAACCTAATTAGCAAAATTTTTTTTTTTAAATAGTCAAAAAATCGTAATACTCTGAGTATCTATTAATTTCGATTGGTCCAAATGTGCAAAAAAGTTTAGTAACCATTTATATTCATAAAATAGAACCAGAGATTATACCTGAGTTATTTGTATTTGTTTATACATTTATATATCATGTGTTATTAGCAAAACAAAAAAGCCCCACACATACAGGATCTATACAATCAAAAAAAAAAAATCCATTATGGAATATTGATCAAAGAAAATTTAAAACTTTACTCCAAACATGTCAGACATGTACATTGGATATCTGCCAAAGTAAACACTAATTAAACAGAGACTTTATGCATATTTTTTTTTTTTTACAAAAAAGGTAAAGGTAAAATATATTTTGTTATTACATGTATATTTATACAGGCTTTATGCTTATACAAAAATACAAAATGCTCACATTGTAGAGTATTTTTCATTAGCAGATAAATTAGATATGTAGATACAGTACAGTCAGGGAAACAGTGCGACAAACCACCGCAATAGACATATCACTCATCCTAGCAATTCAGACACATCATTTGTTCTATTAAATATTGATAATTTCTTTTACATTTAGAGCGTTACTTACTTACTGTTAGTTTTACTATCACTCAAAAGGCATATGAGAATAAAAACATGGATTAAACAGACCACAATGCATACCAGTACCACCAAGAAGAGCGACACGTCCACCACAGTGATCCATCACGCCATATCTCTGACTGCCCCATGCATACCCCACCTCTATTTACAATTATATTATCAACATTGCCAAAAATATTAACTAGTGTATCTATTATTTGTAATATTTTGTTGACAATGCTCGTGAAAGTGTTATTATTTGACAGTGTCATTGTGGTGACCATTATACCTGTACATGTGAGATATTTCGGATTCAAACTACAAAATGTAGGATAGACAACATTATCCTTATACATGTACCTAACATTAACTCATGGTATCTCACTATCTGTGTATACTTTGCATACATGTAAAAAAAAAAACACAATCAGATTTGTATATTTATCACAAAATTATATTAGAAAACTTTCATTATAAGCTTGTCTTTTCATAGGTGATGCTATGTCGTATATACGATATGTATTTTATTCATTAATCTGCATACCTTTTGCTTTTCCATTATTATGAATTCTTCTCAGAAGGCCTAGCCTCACCCCATGAAAATATCAAGGTAAACATTTGAGATCATGCATGATGTTTTGTTCTACAGCTCATGCTGTTTTTTAAGTTCCAATTTAATTATATCTGTGAGTGTGAACTATAAGGAAAGACTAGATACATTTTTTGTACCGGACCTTGTCCAAGTTAGTTGTTACACACGGGTTCTAGAAAAGTATACATGGAAACTTTAGCATGATTCGCCTTTTTCAGGTTATCGTAAGTTATAAATAAAATTGGGAGTCATGTCCCAAGATGATTATATCTATATATAATTAATTTTCATAAATAATACCTTAAATTTTAATAACTGTGTTTGAAAACAATTCCATGCTTTGGCTGAAAAAGTAAATACGGAAGTAACTAGGTGATATTAAATGTCCGTATTCGGGTACGACCTCGAAAGTTTCCAGGAAATGTCCACCTTTAGTAAATTAAGAAAAACAACAATAAAAAACAACATATGTGTAATAAATAAATATTTAATCATGTACCAAAAGTCTTACAATCAATTTCTATAAATTAACTTGAAATGAACCGACTAAAATTTTAAGCAAATTCTCTGAAAATAAATTACGAATGTTGTCGATAGTGATTTTTAAACAATGTCGGATACCACCTGTAAGGTTTCCGGAAGTGAGCATGTTAAACAATTAGTCATTTGTAAAAAGAAATAATAAAAAAATTGGTGTAATATTGATATAGAGTTATGGCATAGTTTTTGTCAACAATAATGTGTTATGCGATCATTGAAACAATACATTCTATCTAATATATGAATAATTAATTGATATTTTATAGAAAAAAACACATATTATATTTTAACCCAAACACCAATGAAAGTGGATTTTAATTTTTAATTTCTCAGCTTCTGATTAATATTGTCAAAAATGTCGAATCTATGCCTATCGCCATCCATGTCAGTTCCGTAGATGTGGTCGTTGAAATACCAGGCACATGCAATAATTATTACACTTTCCGAACACGACACTATTGTTCATGTCGGACTTTCCGTGTTGTCATATGACAGCATCTCTCGTTGGAGACATGCTGGAATTGGCTAATGAAGATACTCTGTCGGTTATCTATCAGAATTTGATAAGAATGAAGACATTTGAATGGTTGTTGCTTACAAATTTAAATGGTTACCCGAAAGGGAGATAACTATATACACAATTCCGTTACTAGTGACCATTACTGTACTTTTGTTTTATTTCCATATGCGTTATAACACATATCGTTTGATTCTAAGAGGGAATATTGTTGGTAATTGTCTGTGGTGATATTTTAACATAACTCAAGATTGACATAGTTACAAAACATTATATCAATGTTTTAAAAAAGGTAGATTAGGCGGGTGTTGTTTTTAACACAGAAAGTTGTTTTTTTGTCTTGCAGGTTGAAAGTCTGGAAAGTAGATGTAAAACAGCTGATTTTGACCGATTCTAAATGAAACCTGAATGTGCTTGTCCATGATGTTGTTAATAAACGTCAGATAATACCGACCGGGAAATAGAAAAATGGACAATGCAGAGCAACACGCAACATAGGGTACACAAGAGGAAGAATATTTGTTTTCTGTGGTTTTTTTATTATTTGTTTTTATGAGGTTTCAAGCTGGTTGTTTATAAAACAATAACTATATTTTATATTAACATTGTACAATGCTTTCTCTGGAATCAAAAATATTAATTGTAAACTTGCATTGTTATTTATAAATACGTAGATATCTATTTTAGAGGAAACGAAACGTTTATTGAATAACCTTCATCAGGTACGTTCACAATCGACATATTGGACATCTAAATAATTGTATACTGATAAGGAGCAAGAAAACCAAAGGGTCTAAACAGGATAGCCAATAACGGCTAAGATTACCTATGTCTAAGGGGGAGAAAAATACCACATTGTCAGAAATGTTCCAAAATCCATCCCACAGATCGCAAACAAATAGAAAAAAAATCGATACCCCTAATATATTTACATAACCACTCACTTTCCAGGTTTGGTAAGGCCATTTCAATGAAAAAACAACATTCCTCATTCATGTCTTCTCACTCGGTTGGCAACTAGATTAACACTTCGTGTGCCAATAGTGGAGCAGGAATTGGTTACCCTACCGGAGCACCCGAATTGACTCCCGGTTTTTATGGGGTTCTTGTTACTTGATCTTTAGTTGTATGTGTATATTTTGTAGATAGTTGTTTGTACTTTTTCTTTTGGCCATTGTATTATCTGCCTTTCTTCGATTTACAGTTTCTGGTTACACCAGATTGGTATCGTCAAGCTCTTCTTATACCCTATACAAATATGTGTGCGTGTGTGCGTGTGCGTACGTATGCGTCATCGTGGTAATATTTAGATATTGGGCAATTCCATGCCTTTTCCTTCGATTCATTAGCAAATCCTTTGGTATGATTCCGTAATCTTTAAATGTAATTAACATTTCTTGGTGGGTATTGTGAAAATTTGGTTAGGTCGACCAAAATGTAAGCAAAATTAACGACTGTATCAAATGTATTAAATGAGGACCAACCTCAAAGAATCAAGATGAGATTGACGTTACCAAAGGTGTAACCACAATCCGTAAATCGAAGAAAAACAGAAAACACAATAGCCAAAAGAAACAGGACATAAAAGGACAAACAACGATCTATAAAACATACATTTCGATTTACACCATAACCAACTGCAAATTAGAAAAAAAAGTAATACACACCTTAAAGACATATTCACAACAAATGAACGATATTTTCTAAAATGGGCAAATTCAATAGCAAGACCAGTGAATGCTCGTAGTGAACTGAAAGCTACATAAAAATTATATTTTGCTAAAGACCATTACTATTTCACCATGAAATCAAAATTGATACTTCTTCTAAAAGAATGAATATCAAAGAGTCGTGAACATCTAAAAGCAGGTCCCTACTGGCTCAATGAGTTAGGTAGCTGGATTAACTAACAAGTCATACAAGCCTATCACAAATACGGCTTGGGTTCGCGCCCGGCTTTGTAAGTTACAAAAAAAGAGTACAATCGACTCGCAACCGCAAGTGATAAACGGTTAAAACACAATAAAGGGCAATCCAGTGTTGCAGCAGAGCTGAAAAGTAAAGTACTGTTATTCTTAAAAGCAACATGTTTTCTATGATCTATTATGTCTGAAGGTGGTATGACGTTAATATTACTCAGAATTACCTGTTATTTCTCTATTTAATTAACATTTATTCACACAAGATTATAACTACACCCTTAAATATAGTTACATGGTTTTTTGTAGTGTCCGTAACCATATTTTCTGTTCTGCAGTTTTTATTGTGTGTACAATTGTTCATATTCTGATTGATTATAACTACTCTGTGTATTTTACATCTTTAAACATGAAAATATCAATCTTTTGCATGTGTTTTCTAGAAGATGTGTTTACTGGTTACGGACTCTACAGATTTCTGATAGAATTATACCTTTTGGATAAAGCCTGATAATTTCTCTAATTGATGTCCGATTTTCATGAATTTGATATCAAATTAATCCTGATTAATTTTTCTAAAGATTTATATTAAAATAGTTTTGTTGTTTTCCTATTTTGAAAAGTAAATTTTGGTGTGAAAATAAACAAATTTCAAGTGCAACAGCATAGCGCCTTATTTGTGCAAATTGTTCGGTACCCTTTGCTTGTTACTCAAAAGCTATGTATGCAACTTCTGTATTTCACCATCCAAACCATGATATTAGAGTGATACCATTAAATTCAATGGAAGTAGGCTAATATTGCACATAACACACTGCTTTTGAGCATGAGCCCTATATTGTGTTTCAGTCGAAAGTTTACCTGTTGCTTGCCCATGGTCAGTGGCCCTATCCGTGTACTCCGACTTCTTCCACCACTAAAACTTGTCGCCATGGTATAGCTGAAATATTGCTGAAAGTGGCGTTAAGACACTAAAAATCAAATCAAATCAAATCTAAAAGTAATAATGTTCTTCGTGTGAGACCAGAAAAAAGTAGATCATTGCAATATAGAATAACGATGTAGTACGTAATGCAATGTCAATGCACTGCTTTAATAGATGGAATGCCCTATTAGTTTTATCAAAAACCATGTGCCTCAACGGATAAACAGCTTGTTCGAAAAATAGGCCTTTACGAATAGAATCTTTTGGAATTTTAAAAGGTTAAGTGTGTCAGATCTGAACTTTTTAACTTCATCTTATAATGTCAGCATAACCATATGGATGGGATAATGTCATTGTTGATTAGATATTAACTGTTTAACCTTATCTAATAATGTCACCACATCAACATGGGATAGGGTAATGCCATTTTTGATCAAGAGGAGATTACAGAAACCAAAAGGGTAGTCAAAATCGATGAAGAACAGAGACCATAATAGTCAAAAGTAAACAAGGACAAAAAGATAAATAACGATTTACAAAACATGCACATAAAACTGCAGATCGGATAACACGAACCCCATTAGTAAGCAATGTAATATCAATGCACTGATTTAGTTGATGGAATGCCTTACTTGTTTTACTATCAGATCCTCTATGTTTAATCAAAGGGTAAACTGCTGTTTCGAAAAAAAATGCCCTTACGAATATGATCCTGCGATGATTTTAAAAGTTTAGGTGTGTCAAATTTGAACTTTTTAACTTTATATAATAATGTCATCGCATCAACATGGGACAGGATAGCACCATTTGTTATCACACCTTTGCAAGTAGATTTATGCTTAACACTGCTATAGTGGTAATAATTTATTGAAAGTTGTCAGTAATTTCTTTCAAAAAAGACTCATTTGTGTAAAAATATTTTCCTTTAGCACTATAGTACAACATACGACATAGTATTCCATTTTATTAAAGGCAGGCATAAAAACCACCTTAGATATATCGACGTTATGTAATGTAAGGAACTGAAGACAAAACAAATAAGAAAAATCATTTAGAAAGTCGTTTGTAATAAGTAGAGATTAGAGAAAACCGAAGGGAAAATAGAGAATGGATAATCCAGACACAAGGGCAATATTGGGAACAAGACAAAGTAAAGAAAAAAAACCTACAATACATGAAACTATTTAGCACGGATCCCATAAAAACGCAGATAGAACAGCGGAAATAGTGCCGGGCATCACAACACAGAACTCCGAACGTGGTCAACTGTTTAATCGATAATTGATTCATGTACCTTTCTGTAATATATGGCCAGTAAGTAATTTTCTTTAGGACAAATTTATGAAATGTTCACTGATTTAAAACCTACCCATGAATGGTAAATTATCATAACTGATTCTTCCAATAGATTGATTCATAAAAGTCTAAGTAATAATTAATGGACCTTGTGTGAGACCCGAATAAATAGATCATCAATTGAATGTACACTAACATTATAACATTGAATGACACATCAATGTATTAATTCAATTGGTAGTCTGACCTACTTATTCTCCATAATATTTTTCATATTCTAATCAGAGACCAAAGAGCCAACATCTCGTAGGCAATTCATTACAGTAATCGAAGGGTCTTTCCTTGAAGCAAAAATCCAACATTGGATTCAACGAGAAATAGTTCCGTTATACAGATGTGGATATTCCTTAACAACGTTTTCCACATTTAGGGATTGCAATATTATCTTCCAGAATATTTATTATACACATCCTCTCAGTTACCAATGTCTCTCTGAAAAAGAATGGGGTAGTGGTTCATTATTATTGAAACATTATTATAGGGTTAACAATGAAAGTTGTTAATAATATATGAAAATGGTATCATTTGTGTAAACATCGAACAGTAAGCACGAGGGTTTGTGACCCGAAACAGTATTACAAACACGTTGAAAATCCTAAAGGTAGCAGTCTATCTTGATAACAGGAAATACACTGGCCATACAAACGAAAAGAAACAATTATCTACAAAACACTATAAATGGAGCAATGCGAACCCCACTAAAACACAAAATACGAGGTAAAAAATTAGGTGTTCCGAAAGGGAACCCAGTTCCTTCTCAACAAGTCATAGATGAGGAAAAGGACCGAATTGTTATTGCGACAAATGGAACAAATCGGTGGTAAATTTTGTTATATTGTGCAATACTACCATTTTTGATTAGATCTTTGCAAGTAAAATTGTGTATATAACATTATTGTAATAAGAAGAAATTATATAAAAAACAAACGTTTTTTTTTACGTTAGTGCGTTAGTATGTGATCCGATACTTTATTCCATTTGTACGTGTAAAACGAACCAATTTAAAAATATAGATGTCAACTACATGTCAGGGGCAGAAGAAAAAAGGGACAACACCCTTTTGAAATAATAAATCCTCCTTTTTGTCACAAGCACTTGTTTTAAATTTACCTTGACAAACGGATATATATATCTGAAACATAATTCATACAGAGACCTCTCAAGAGAAACGAAAAGAAGTTAGGCCACTCTGTTAATTTCACATTCCGCTGTATTAATGATGTCTTTTCACTATATAATTCTAAGCTCCATGATATTTTTGGTCGCACCTATTCAATTGAGTTAGACATAAAGATACCACAAACACAGTTATTTCTGCTTCATACCTTGATCTACGCCTTGAATTGGCAATGAGGGTCCATTAAGAATGGTACTTTACGACAAAAGATATTATTTAATTTTTCTATTGTGAACTTTCCATTTAAATGTGAATATGGAGTACATATGTCTCAGCCAATCCGATATTGCAGAGCATGTAGTTCCTATTATGATTTCCTTGATATATGGCTGATGCTGAGAAGGAAGCTACTGACCCAAGGGTTCCTATTGCTGAAGCTGAAATCCTCAAAGAATTTTTTGACCTTTCTGTAGCTGGTGCATGGAGGGGAAACATTTGGTCTTCCGTAAAGGAAATAACTAAAGCAAATGACAAAGATGTATAGTTTTAGAATCCAATCGGGAATGTGCAAAGTCTATTGCAAAATTGTTTGCCAGAATTAGGAAGGAAACACTCAAACTTCTCATTAACGCATGCCCCAAAAAAACAGGGTGCATAATGATAGGATGAAGCTAATTCGGTATTGCAACGATAAGTGGAAAATGACAGCAGTACATTTACAATATGTACTAAGGGGAATATACCTTTTTATATTACAATAGACACTATGTTAAATTAAAGTGATGTCGACCCGGAATAAATGAAAGCATCTCTGCAAATATATTTTTGGAGAATATATTAAAAGAGTAACACGGTAGATGATTGTGGACTAATTGTCATCGGGTACGCTCAACGTGAAAGTATTGAAAATAATTAAAAGATCAGTGGGAGCTTGAAAACAATGGGGTTTACATATGATAATAAAAAAGGCCTCGTATGTTTGAGAGAGAAGAATCTTAATATTAACATTATAAAAATTAATGTAAGTATCCATAATATATATACCTGCTCAGAATATGTAATGATATTCCTTAATATCATTTTGTCTACGTGGAAAATTGAGCTAAATACAAAGCAAAATATACATGTACTGCAATTTGTTTTTTTTTTATTAAAACAATCACATTCGGATATTATATGACCTTAACTAACGCCAACTCTTTAAGGCGCTGCAAATTTGCTGAACCAATGTTAGCTTTATAACCAGGTTTGACTATATGCTTTGTTTTGTTATAAATAAAGGTATGGCAGTCAAAGACAATGAACTTCACAATGCGATCTAAAACTTCTAGGGTTAATTATAACTGATGGAAGTGATATTATAGTATTGTAAATGTCATACATTGAACTGTCTTGCATCATATTGAATCATTGACGTCAGTATTTCTTGAGAATCAGAGTTCAGATTTATCATGTTTGCCGAGCCCCTACCTTAAGCAGGAACTGCTTGTCCTGCCGGAATTTAACCTGGTTTTCAGTTGGGTTCGTGTTACTCGTTCTTTAGTTTTATATGCATGTTTTTTTAGATCGTTGCTTGTCCTTTTTCTTTTTTCCATTGTGTTGTCTGTTCATCCTCGATATATGGATTATGATTGCTCCCTTTGCTATCTTCAAACTATTCTTAAGTCATACAGATTTAAATGAACATGAACGACGATCCAACATTACATTTAGACACAAATTAAAGTAAAGGAACAGCTTGTAGTAAGAAACCATACAGATTTAAATGAACATGAGAGACTATCTAATATTACACATATATACAAATTAACGCATATAAACAGCTTGCAATAAGACATTTTAAAGGATATATATTAAATGAACATGAGGGACGATCCAAGAGTACACTTAGAGATATATTACAATAAAAGAACAGCCCAGCCGGCGCAAGTAGAAAGCAAGGGTATGGACGTAGAAACAGCATTTAGTAAGACAGGATGTGGAGGTAGAGAAACATGAGAAGCTATCAAATATTACACTAAGACACACATTAAAGTAAAGGAAAATATTGTAGTAAGAAAGCATACAGATTTAAATGAACATGAGAGACGATCCAACATTACACTTATATACAAATTATAATAAAGGAACAGTTTGTACTACGAAAGTATATAGATGTAAATGAACATGAGATACTATCCAACATTACACTTAGACACAAATTAAAGTAAAGGAACAGCTTGCAGTAAGAAAGTATAATAATGTAAATGAACAGGAGAGACTATCTAATATTACACTTAGACACAAATTATCGAAAAAGGAACAGCTTGTAGTAAGAAATATAGATGTAAATGAACATGAGAGACTATCTAACATTACACTTAGACACAAATTAAAGAAAAGGAACAGCTTGTAGTAAGAAAGTACAAATATGAAAATGAACATGAGAGACTATCTAATATTACACTTAGACACAAATTAAAGGAAAGGAACAGCTTGTAGTAAGAAAGTACAAATATGTAAAAGAACATGAGAGACTATCCAACATTACACTTAGATACAAATTAAAGTAAAGGAACAGCTTGTAGTAAGAAAGTATACATATGTAAATGAACATGAGAGACTATCTAATATGACACTTAGACACAAATTAAAGTAAAGGAACAGCTTGTAGTAAGACAGTATACATATGTAAATGGACACGAGAGACATTCCAACATTACACTTAGACACAAAATAAAGTAAAGGAACAGCTTGTAATAAGAAAGTATAAATATGTAAATGAACATGAGAGACTATCCAACATTATTTATTATTATTTTATTATTACAATGCATTTATATAGCGCTTATCTAATTACAAAATTACCCTAAGCACTTAACATGTAAAACTGACAAATTATATGAAGAGTACATACAATAAAATTATATATGAACTTAACTATTAAGTAATAAGAAAAGCAAAAAGTATTTATATTAACGAGCTAAAAATAGGTCAGAACCAAAAAGCAACATTAACTAAAAGATGAAATAAAACTGGACTGTGATTAAAATCAATAAAAATGACAGAGATTTTGCAAATATATGGTAAAAGGTGCTAAAAGGAAATAATTTACTAAGTAAAAAGCATCTACATGAAAAATAAAAATAGTAAATCACAAAAATAGTACACAAATACAACATAAATAAAAATGAAAAATGACAATCACATCACAAATTAGTAAGAAATACCAATGTCATCACAGAACCATTAAACATCACAGTACGCTTGTCTAAAAATATGAGATTTTAAACCTTTTTTAAAAAGAGGAAGAGACTGTTCTTTCCGTAGATGAATTGGAAGATCATTCCACAATGTAGACCCAGCTCGGTCAAATCGCCTTTCGCCGTAGGTTTTAGTGCGAACATCTCTCGGTTGTTGTACGAGACCTTCATTTTCTGACCTTAGTGATCTACCAGGTGTGTATGGTACGATACGTTCTTCCAAGTACGTGGGTGCTTTGCCGTGTAATGACTTAAAAACGTAGAGTAAAAGTTTAAAATGTGATCTGTATTTAACGGGAAGCCAATGCAGCTGCATAAGAGATGGTGTGATCGAGTCAAACTTCTTTTTACGGGTGATCATTCTAGCTGCCTTGTTTTGAACGCGTTGAAGTCTTGCTATGACTGAAAAATTCACGTTGTATAGCAAGGCGTTCCCATAGTCTAACCTGGAGGTGACGAGAGAGCAAACTAGTGTCTTGCAAGCGTTCTCTGTGATGTACGATCTAATGTGTCCTATATTTCGTATTTGATGGTAACACGATTTTGCAACGGCGCTGACTTGTTGTTCCATACTTAGTGTCTTATCAAAGAAAACTCCCAGATTTTTAACACAGTTAGCATCACTTAAAATAGTGCCATCGAATGGGAGCTTGAAATCCGACATTTGTTTAACTCGATTTTTAGGAGCAAAGACGATGAGTTCTGTTTTGTCTTGATTGAGTTTAAGGAGGTTGGAAGACATCCAAGCACTAATATCCGATAAGCAGGCTTTCAGACGTTCAGATAGATCATCCCAATCACCTTCTGGTTTAATAACTTGATATGCCTGTGTGTCGTCGGCATAAGAGTGATAAAGCATGTTATGTCGCTTGCATATTTCCCCTACTGGTTTAGAATACATGCAGTATAATTTAGGTCCTAAAACAGACCTTGAGGTACACCGTATTGAAGTTTTAGATCGTCTGATTGAACGGTGCCGATGGCGACTCGCTGAGTTCTATCTTTCAAGTATGACTCAATCCACGATAACGCACTATCTGAGATACCGAATGAGTAGTTGAGACGTTCTAACAATATGGTGTGGTCGATAACGTCGAATGCAGCCGAAAGATCGAGCATCAGAAGAACAACACAGCAGTTTTTGTCCAATGCAGAAACAATATCGTGCTGTACACGCAGAAGAGCGGTTTCTGTGGAATGTCGGGCTCGATATGCAGACTGCAGATTATCGTGCAGACTGTTGGAGTCTATGTGCTGTTCAAGCCGAGTAGCAACAACTTTCTCCAAAATCTTTGATAAAAATTACACTTAGACACAAATTAAAGTAAAGGAACAGCTTGTAAAAAGAAAGTATGTAGATGTAAATGAACACGCGAGATTATCCAACATTACACTTATACACAAATTAAATTAAATAAGCATCTTGTAGTAAGAAAGCATAAATATGTAAATGAACACGAGAGACTATCCAACATTCCATTCATTCACAAATTAAAGTATAGTAACAACATGTAGTAAGAACAGACATGAATGTAACTGAACATGAGACACTGTCCAACATAACACTTAGATACAAATTAAAGTAAAGGAACAGCTTGTAGTAAGAAAGTATATAGATATAAATGAGCATGAGAGACTATCCAACATTACACCTGGACACAACATAAAATAAAGATACATCTTGCAATAAGGGTATGCATTTTTTTTAACATAAGAGATTATCCAACACAACATTTATATACACAGTCAAGTAAAGGAACAGATTGTACTAAGACATTATATAGAAGGAAATGACAGCATGTCCTACAGTACACTAATACACAAATTAAAGTAAGGGAACATATTGTGGTAAGAAAGGATATGGATTTAAATGAACATGAAAGACTATCGAACATTACACTTAGCTACAATGTAAAGTAAAGGAACAGCTTGTAGCAAGAAAGTATATATATTAATTGAACATGAGGGACTATTCAAGAGTACACTTAGACATATATTACAATAAATGAACAGCCCAACTGGTATATGTAGTAGGAAATGGTATGGACGTAGAACCAGCTTTCAGCAAGAAAAAATATATAGATTAAATGAACATGAAGGACTATTCAACAGTACACTTAGACATATATTACAATAAAGGAACAGCCCAACTGGTTTATGTAGTAGGAAATGGTATCGACGTAGAAACAGCTTGTAGCCAGAAAATATATAGATTAAATGAACACGAGGGACTATTCAACAGTACACCTAGACATATATTAAAATAAAGGAACAGCCCAGATGGTGCATGGAGTAAGAAAGTGTATGGACGTAGAAACAGCTTGTAGTAAGACGATATATGGAGGTAGATGAACATGATAAACTATATAATAGTACACGTAGACATATATTGCAATACAGGTACTGCTTGTACATGTAGTGATGAAGGGTATTGAAGTAACACGGATTAAAATAAAGAAATATCTTTTTTGTTCCGCATTTCATTGTCACAGTAATGTTGGTTGCATATTCACTTTGTTTGCTTAATGATATAGGAATACATAGGATACATCAACAAAGTCGGATCATTAACGATGTTCAGGTTAGGGTTATGATATTTAAGCTATATGGTGACGGTCAGTTTTATTGTTGGAGGAAACCAGAGTACCCGGAGAAAATCACCGATCTGTCTCAAATCTTCTAACAAAATTTACACATAATAATATATCTAGTACACCTCGCACTGAGGAGGAATCTAACTAACAACTTTAATAATGATAGGCAAATAGTTGTAAATCCAACTACCATAGGAGCACGGCAATGTCAGCCATTTTATTTAATCAAAGACTCATACATTAAAGGACAATACATCATAACAGATTCCTCTAATACATTGAATAATAAAAGCCTAAATAATAATTAATGGTCTATCTGCGAGACCCGAATATATAGGCTGAAGGTAAAAGAACAATATAATGTGGAATGAAATAATAATATACTATTTCAATTGCTAGTCTGGCTTACGTATTATACAACAATCTAAATCCAGTATTTCACAATAGACAATATAATGCTTTACTCATCCTAGATATTGTAAGAATAAGTCTTCTAGTAATTACGTTGTATGTTTCTCACAGTTTGGGTTTTATTCTATAAGACTTAATGTACAGTTTGTTGAAGCATTTCGTGACAAATAAACGTTAGAAAGACAGAAGTAGCAATCAAGAATGGAAAATGCAGAGAAGAATATTGTTTTCTATTTAAAAGACCTTTGAATGTTACCTCGGTGATATATACAGAAGCTGTTTTAAATGTTATGCCATTACATGATGCCAGGGTTTGAAATTAGCGGTCTCCCAATCGCCAATGGCGAGTGGTTATCCGTTCCCCCACGTGGCGAGTAAATCCTAGAAATTGAAAGTACAGTTTTTAATAAAATCGCGATATTTCTTTAACTTGGTATCCTGGCTGAATCAATATTTGGGCTCTACGTATTTCTTCGGACGTTTTGCATGTGATTACCAAAAAAATCCAAAGAGTTACGATTGTTTTGTATCCTAAAATCGGCTGTTCAATTTAACCTTTGCGTGCAACATTTGGCTATTCCTTCTAACAGTGTTACTTCCGGCAAATTACAATTTCTTAAAGAATGACTCGTTCATAATTTATGTATAATTTTATTTTAAACATATCTGAATAAAATGTCTTTAATAACATTTAATTGCATCAGTTATTATCTCATCCATTCTAAATTTTTCTTCAAGATTGTGTTTAATCTAAAAATATTAATTAAGGAAATCAACCGTATTTTTCCCCGATCGGATTTCAATTTATATTCATTTGCTAATTTCCGTTAATCAGAATATGATTTTACTGATGTTTCTGACTAGCATACTATGTCACGACAAATTAGTCTGGAAAAATTCTTTCCTAATCTTAACGGGAACTCTCACTTTGTGAAACGGAAAATCGAAGTTAGAAATTATTATTACAAGGACTATGACAAAGTAAAAATGTCACGGCAGTTCAGCAAATCATGTCCAACAGATCAACCATAAACGCTGGCCATGGAGGAAACTGATGCAGTTAAAATGATTAAGACATTAAAAAAAGATATATACAGTAAATCAGAGAAGCATGATAGACCTGTTAATGACTTTTTCTGGTTGTGTGAAGTTGAGAAATATGTATTGATTAAATAAATTCAAAAAATGTAAATTGATTTTATTTCAATAAATTTCAGTGAATCGTTCACAATGCAAATTTCTACAAACAATGCCCTGTCAACACACACAACAGTTCATAAATTACAGTAAAAACGCTCAAATCAAACACAACAAAAAAAACCCACCTAAAATATGATATATATCGTGTCGTGACATCTGCTCGGTCATGCAATAAAGTCGGTCACTTGTTTTGATTTACCATTCTCGCACAGCACGAGGCCAGTGACGTCATTCTGTATATTTATAACGTAAATAAGACTCCGAAGCAGGTTTTTAAAACTTGAAGATTATAAAATACGATCAAAACAGGTAAGATTGAATTTACCAAATTTCATACAAGTAAAAAAAACTCCTATTTACTAATGTCCTTTTTATCTGGCCATTCTGCCTGTGAAATATACTTCAAGCGATGGTATTCTCCGAACATTTTTAACTTTCCGGTTTGTTCCATCATTTTTGTTTGTGTTCATTGTAAGTGAGTGATATTAAATGTTATTAAAATAATTTGAAATCAGTCATTAATTGTTTTCCAAAAATACGGCAGAATGTAGTCAGTCTAATAGATAGTATTGACAAGCAAAAACACCAAATTCATTGGATTAAATACAAAGTACATTATTATATATGCCATTTATGGGTAGGCAAGTTTAATATTTGCATCAAATAATTAATTTTCAATACTTCAATTTCAAACTATTTAAAAGAAAACATCTTTCGACATTTTTCAGACAAAACAATTCCATTGAAAAAGCTAAAATACTGTACTTTCTAAATCTGGTTTACTTTTTAAGTTTGGTTAGCCTAAGACAAAACCATGTGCTTTATTGACCTTTGACCGGCCTTATGTGACGTAATAGGACGCCATTTGGGAAAACCGTACACAACAAATATGGGTCAGTGTGTTTTTATTATCGATCTTTTTTCCATGGAACTTTACACATGTGAGCAAGAATAGACGAGGAACATAATTAAAAACAAAAAATGTTTTACTTTTCAAACATGAAAAAAATAATCAAACATTATCCAATGACTGACCGGCTTATTGTCATACGAGGATACATGTAATACAGTGCAAAAATGAACCGTGGGCTCCTAATTTTGATGTGGGTCTCCAATTTTATTACTTTAGAGGCCCACATGGCTACTTGAAAAAAAAGTTAAGTTCAAACCCTGGATGCATATTCAAATACGTAAATCTCCGATAAGAAATGAAATGCATTTAACGCTTGCTTTAAAACAGGCCAGAAAATGTGGAAAACTCGTACAAATAAATGATATATTTTTCGACAGTATGCTCGCATTGTGCATACATCTTATGTTGATAATTAAATAAAAGGTCAGGTAAGAAATTAAAATGACGCAATAGAAATAAGTCCAGATGATATATAGGTAAACTCAATTTGCGACAGTAAAACCGCAAATCTAATATACAATACAGTTATCTTCTATTTTCATATTAAACCAGTCAAATATATTTGTTTAACCACATCAATATGACTAATTGCAGAGACATTCAGCTCCTTAAGAATCCAGAGACAAATAACTGATTGAATATACAAGCAGCTCTTTTAGATGCCAGAGATATATGATTGATTGAAGATACAGGCAGCTCCGTTAGAACCCAGAGACAGATAACTAATTGACGATACAAGCAGCTCCTTAAGATCTAAGAGATATATAACTGATTGACGATACAAGCAGTTCCTTAAGAACCATAGTCAAATAACTGATTTAAGACACAATCAGCTCTTTTACATCCCAGAGATATATGACTGATTGAAGATACAGGCAGTTCCTTAAGAACCCAGAGACATATAATTATTTGAAGATAAAACAGCTCCTTAAGAGACCAGATACATATAACTAATTGAAGATAAAAGCAGATCTTTTAGATCCCAGAGATATATAACTTATTGAAGATGCAAGCAGCTCCTTAAGAACCAAGAGATATATAACTAATTGAAAATACAAGCAGATCCTTTAGATCCCAGGTATATAACTGAATGAAGATAAAAACAGCTCATTAAGAACTCAGAGATACATGTATATAACCGAATGAAGATAAAAACAGCTCATTAAGAACTCAGAGATACATGTATATAAC